>JAQQZZ010126305.1:0-14134 GCA_030265115.1 Mopalia vespertina
AATATGCACCGACAGATTGGCATTTAAAACCTAAAAAAAACTGAAATTGGAGCAAAAAAATACTCAATATGGCAAGGGGGGTGATAAACATTTTGACGTCTATGAAGCCCTGGCCCTACAAGTGAAATACCCTTGGGCACTGCATCAAACACCAATCGATTGATTAATCAATCAATCAATCAATCTTCACTCTGACCCTGGTTATTGCTGGGCTGGTATGGTGTCTGAGTTTCGTATGTGAGATATTACAAAATAATCTTAAGTACGGCATTCAAGCACAAGCAAATCATGATATACATGTAAACAGTGGAAAGGAGTTTTTTTAAGGTTCAATATTTTACGTGAACTACGGTAACCGGTTCTTTTGGCTCTGAACAAGACATTAAACATTCTGGAGATAGTAAATATACAACACAAAGAGGCACTCTGTTGGAATAGCTATCTAATTTACATGCCTATTAAGTATGTATCTATCTACATGCAATACTAATGGCATCGTGGATAAAATGGTAGTTGATTACGTGACACATATACACTTAATTTATTAACCAGCATTTTTAATCAAGTGAAAGCAGCACAAGAGCAAAATACCGTAAATCACATAGAATTTTGCCAATGTAAACATTCTACAGGTGGCTGGAGAGAACTTCCTGTTCCTTTGTACTATTTGCAATCATTTGAGATCAGGCCAAAAAAAAATTAAACTGTACTGAAAATTTTAGAAATAATTATTGGCTTTCTAACAATTTAACATATTCTTTTTTGTAAGATTGTGTTTGAAAGCATTACAAAATTATGTAATGTATATAGAAGTGAATAGGGTTTGTGGTAGCCGTAGGTATGTTACTGGGACAGTCCTTCAGTAGTCCAAACAACTACTGCTGTGATGTAGTGTAAACTGTTTATTTTTTCATATTAAATTATTTATAATGCTTTTAGATAAATGTAGTTGTACATTTTTTTGGACAGAAATGCATACATGTTACTGTGGTATAAGCTTACCTGTTCCATGATATTTTTGTCAAAAACCAGGTTTAAGGAAAATTTTGAAATGACATATTAAGCTGGCCTGAAATAAGATAAGAAGTTTTATATATTTATTTTTGTTTGTAGATGCTATAGCCAGTGATGATAATATCAGGATAACACCATCTTTAAGAAGTAAAAAAGGTAAGTGTAGATGAAGAACCGGTATATTTTGTGGCTGAAGGTTGGGAACTTGGGAGGGAGCTTTCTGTTGCCCTGGTGCTCTGACAGGTGAAATGTGAACCCTGATGTCTTTGTATTGCATCCTGTGATTGTCATGTTTTTGTTCTGTCTTGTCTTTGCCTTGCTAATTTGGGGTCAAAGGTGGTTTCCTTCGACCATTGGGCTGGCACGCCGTCATATGAGTGAAATAACCTTAAGGACAGCGATAAACAACAATTTAAAAAAAAACCTCATCCCATTTGCCATCATGGTGAGTGACCAGTACTGAAGTTATTGTGTCGTCATGGTAACGATGATTAATATTACAGTACGATACAAAATTGCTCTTCTGCAATATACCTGGTGAAATTATGTGAAACGTAAGCAGACCTCCCTATTGGTTGTATTTTTTGATACACCATAACACCAATTCCATGTTAAAATACACGCAAATGTTAAAATTCTATGCTGTAACACAAAAATGCACATAATGGTAAAAAATGACCCTAAAAAATATTCAAGGTAGGAAGATTTGCAAACGAAAGCCTGCTGTATCAGAAAAGTGATATAAATTTGTACCATCAAAAAATAAACAAAGTCCTGGAGTATTATTGAATGAGTATTTCTATTTTCTAGGTTGGGTGTGGAGTCGAAACCCGATGACCACAGCTGATTGGACAATAGAAGTGACCTTTAGAGTGACCGGGCGGGGACGAATCGGAGCTGATGGTCTGGTAAGTGTGGGGCAGGACTCAAGTTGTGAACAAAGTTTTCACCACCTTTATCCTACAAACATACTTAGTTTGTATAAAGACTGCCAATACAAAAAAAAACTTTTTTGTATTACTCACCATGTTAAACCCCAATCATACAAACTTTGTCAGTCGGTAAGTCTTTAAATTAAGCAGATTAAACTGTGGAAAGTCATGTCTGTGCAAAACTAAAGTTAGCCGGTTAAGAAGTGTTGTATTGCTTTATTTCCTATTTTTACAAGCGAGCATGGCTTATCTTCGAATAGAATATACATCCTTTTATTTGACGGAAATTTGTGAGCCTTTGTAGCTCGGTAACCTGAACAATAAAACACATTTGTGGGGATATCTCGTTAAAAAAGACACTAGTAAAGTGTCCCTGTGACCTTGCTTCTTGTAGAGAAAGATCTGCAGCCTTTACCCGATGAAAATTTCACGGTCATTCTACAGTGAGCTCTTGTAGCTCGGTAACCTGATCAATAAAACACATTTGAGGGGATACTTCGATAAAAAAGACACTAGTTAAGTGTCCCTGTGTCTGTGCTTCTTGTAGAGAAAGATCTGCAGCCTTTCGTGATGAACGTCCGGGTCATTCTACAGTGAGCTTTTGTAGCTCAGGCGGTTACCAAGACCCAAGGTTGAAATCCTGATGGAAGTCACCTAACTTTTTTTTTTGTATAACAAAAATATAAATATATTCACCTCAAAATTCGTCCATAAAATTGCTACTTTGGAAGCTATTTTAAAGGCTTGGAAATTGTGCCTGAGAGTCAGACGATTCATTTCCCTGTTAGAAAGCATCAAGATTTCTCAGAAAACATAAATTTGTCTATTTAAATGCTGTAATATTGTGACAACTAGCATAAAAAGTAAGCATTGTTCATAAACGAAATTTGAGGTGATTTACAGTAATCAACATGCCTGTGCCAGTGTCGTTATTTTTTTTATAAATATTAATATATATTTTTTGTTTGAAGGCTATATGGTATGCGACAGATCGGGGTACAGACGGACCAGTGTTTGGAAATAAAGATCACTGGAATGGTCTAGGAATATTCTTTGATTCCTTTGATAATGACGGACTTGTAAGTAAAAAAAATTGTCCATTTTTATTTTTAACTGTATGTGTTAGATTCCCAGTAGATTTGTTTGTCGTGTTTTTGTATAACCTCATGTATTTGGCTTTGTTTATTGCCAGTGGCTTCGTGTGGTTTCCTTCACCCATTGGGCGGCCACGCTGTCATATGAGTCAAATTACCTTAATTACGATTAGCACCAATCAAACAAACAAACAATCAGTGGTACCTGTACTTTAATAGGATTATTTCAGGTATATTAATACTAATTACTAATATTTGCTATTTGAAGGAGACCAAATTGAATACTTCTAATCAAAAGGCAGAAAAATGTCATTTTTACTTTTTTAGGGATAAACAAAAAATCATTATTTAATATTTCCTTAGGAATATTTTCACCATTTACTATTTCAATATTTTCTAGCCTTAATGCCGGTATGTTCTCAATTTCCAGGGATGCTGGTTGAATAACTAAGAAATAAATTATGCTATAATACAAATTAACATAATTTATTATTTTTTTTCTTTTTTCTCAGCACAACAACCCGTATATATTAGCTGTGCCAAATGATGGAACCAAGGCATTCGAACATCAGAAGTGAGTTCACTTAACTTCAAAAATATGAGACAGCCATGGCAATTGTTTGGCTCTTCCAGTACTTGGGCCGCCTTGAGCAACATAAAGCCCAGGCCTGTGCTGTTGGGGAGAACGGTCAGAACGGGGTTTCCCCATGGTTATGCAAACGTAATTTAGGAGGACCTATTTATAGGTTTCCTAAAAAGTTTTGCAGTCTTTGTCTTAATTTGCATTTTGCATTTTGCTACTGATTTTGACAAATTTTGTCATCCAATAATCAATGAAGTTTGTGTTTTAATGAATTTTTGCTTTATTTTTCACCAAGGCACATTTATGTTTTTAAAAAATCAGCAAACCAGGGGGAAATGCAAATGTTAGGTTGCCTTACAAAATTTTAGAGGACCAACTTTTAGGTAATGCCGGAAAAGATTACAGCACAAGCCTGAAAGCCTAATGGGAGGCTAGGGTGAACATGTGGCTCTGGCTAGCTTGGAGCTAAGAGGAGACACAAATCTGATTTAATGAGAGGCAACCTCCTGCTGCATAATGGTGGTAAATATTATCACCGGTATGATAAAAGATAATGGTGCTCTTTGGCAAAGAAATGTTGCCTTAGTACTGACACAAGATTACTTTTGCAACAGTGCAAAACACTTCATTCTGAGGTTGTGCAGATGTCACTGATGTCACGGTCCTATAAGTGTAGTATTCTTGAGCACAGTGGTCCGCAGTCAAGGCTTACTGGTAACTTGTGCTCTTACTAATCCTACTCTGATGTACAGTTCACAGGTTGGAGTCTGTCTGTCAACCATCAGTATTTGAGTGAGTCGCATAATGTGGCACCTGCAATTGTGGAGATGGTTTTTACAAGGTTTAGTCAGTCTTTAATAACATGATATATAAAATTTGAAATGTTTTTTTTTTGAAGGCTATTAAAATGTGATATTTCATTTTTGTAGAGATGGAACTAGTCAAATGGTTGGAGGTTGTCTAAGAGATTTCCGTAACAAACCTTACCCAGTGAGAGCAAGAATCGAATACAACAAAGAACTACTAACAGTGAGTCCTTTACCCATTTGGCTGACACACCGTCATTTGCGGGATTTGACAAAGCCAACTTCTTTACAGCATCTTGGGCCTTAAATTTGAGCTGTAATTTAGAACAATGTGTTCTAGCATAAGCTGGAATACGCTACATATGTATGTAACAACTCTGTCAGAAGCTTCTTTCCAGTACACCTGTGTGAGCATCTGAAAGTTCTGTACAAGATATTCTGCAAAATTGTGCCCATTTGTTTAATAGAGCATACTCAAAGTTAAATTTAAAATAAAATATAATAATTTCATAGTAATATTTCTTAAAAAAAATATTTAGTTGTGACTTCATCAGTCAAAGTAATGTTTTTTGCAAGATAATTGACCTCCTGACCTCTGAGGTCACAGAGGTCACAATGCAAGATTCTTGTCCTTTTGACCTCTGACATTAAAGGGGTCACAATGGCCAGTATGAGAGGTCCCTGTCACAAGTAACCAGCTTTAACTTTCTTTCAAAGATTGAAAATGAATGACTAATCAGTCAAACAGTCAATCTTTATCCATCCCAATCAATCAACCAACCAGCAAACAAATCTATCAATCAATCAATTTAATAATCTAATAAATCATTTTTTTCCTATAGGTGTATATTCAGAATGGAATGTATGCATCAGACACTGAGAGTGGTTATGAATTGTGTTTCAATGCTGCTGGGGTCAGGCTGCCCCGAAATGGGTACTTTGGGGTGTCAGCTGCTACAGGAGGATTGGCTGGTATGTGTACTGAAAATCATTCATCAAAATCCACCCATCTAAGAAAAAAAAAATTGGATAGATATGCATAGTTTTTGTGTCTTGTAGAACGTGAATATTAACATTTTTTCTTTTTTTTTTGAGAATTACACTGTATTAGTTCAGAAAATTTGCAGGTTGAAACTCGTCTACGAATCGACCTTGCGAATACATTCACTGGCAGTAAATACTGGCCACCTAGACCACTCCGCTCCCCAGCCTTGTAAATTATTAGAGAGAAGTGCAATTGAATATGGAACTAATTTTTTTATTAAACACATTTATGAAAATTTTATAGTAACTTTTGCTTGTTTTTCTTATAAGCTATATTTCTGGCCCAATCAAACAAAAAAAAAAAAATGTTTCTGGCTGTATGTTCTGAGCAACGTCTTTATTTAGCACCAGAGAAAGATTAACATTGCAACTTTTTCACAATGTATTGTTGTGTTAGTGGGGTGAATACATCACTGTCATTTCAATAGGGCCTGTAAGTGACGTCATGTCATGTGCCATATTTCACGTAGTTCACTTCCAGTGACATCCAACAGTCTTTCTTGTTCTAGCGTAAATGAAAAGATAAAAATATGCAAATTATCACTTTTTATCCTACACCCACACCACCTCGCAAGACGCGGGTGGTTGGAGGTAGCTTCCTGTTGCCCTGGTGCTCTCAGAGCTAAATGGGAACAGGAAGCTGATCTGTTTGTGGTGTCTGTATTGCGTCCTGTATTTGTCCCATCTTGTCTTTGTTTGTTGCCAGTGGTTTCCATCATCCATTGGGCTGGCACGTCGTCATATAAGTGAAATACCCTTGAGTACGATGTTAAACCCCAATCAAACAAATAAACAAATCCAGTACTAATTGAAACAGTATTTATATGTTTGAAACATAAGTAGGCTACAGTACTTCCCTCAACCAGAAAATGGTCAGATGTTTCAGTTGGTCCTTAATACTTACAATTTGAGTAAAGAAATTTGGGAGGGCTATATAATCGTATATTATGTCGTAAACGCTTTTTTCTCTTTCTGTTTTATTTAGAGGATGTTGAGATTTTTCAGTACAGTTGTTTCATTAAGTGTACTGATCTCAGTGTCTGTCGGAGAATTCACAAACAATGTTTCAGATGATACAGCTTTAGAGTTGTTCACTGACTTTGTCAATAAATATGACAAGACGTACAAATTTGATGAGATGGAATTCAATCATAGACTATCTATTTTCAAGGTAAGCCTAAACTGGTGCGTTTATTAAATATGAAGGCCGCATTTGTGGCTTAGTGGTAAGCATGTGCGCTTACAAATACTACTCCAGTGTACTGGTCACGGGATCCAGTCCATCCGTTGACCATCAGGTATATGAGTGGGTCACACCATGTGGCTCTGAGCCTCTGGCAATCGCTGGGGTCATTTTTATCAAGTTTCCTCATGGTATTCCACCGTAATTAGGCAAGGAACAGTGTGAAGTGGACAATCCTTTGTCATATAACGTTAAACCCCAATCAAACAAACCAAATAGGAAATATCTAAACAATACATGCTAAGGTTAGAAATGAAGTGACCAGAATATTGATTTTGAAAAGATGATAAAAGATCATATTTTATTAAATTTTTTAGAAATGTCTTGATAAGATATTTGATGAGCTAAAGATTTCCAGAATAGATTATTTTTTTCTAAAAGAACTACAGAAAGTTTACTGTGATCATTGATCTCTTGTTTTAAAGCAACTTTAATCAAACTTAAATTGCTAGGCTATGTTGGTATATCTTTTTAACTCATATTTTGAATTTTTATTCAAAATACATGTACATAAACTGTTCTAGAAAATTTATCTTACTTTACTGCAATATTTAAAAGTACTGTTGATTTTTGTTTGCAAAACATAGACTGAAGAAGAAGAACAAATGTAAAAGTTTTTTGTTTTTCTGTTTAATACCTTTCCCTTGATACTTAATGGTTAATCGTTGTCACAGGTAACTATTCCAGTCCCAACTAATGTGTAAATGTGGTATTTTTTTAAATGACATACATTTACTTTAATTGAATACAAACAATTGTTTCTGTTGTTCTCTAGGAAAGCCTTGCTCGTCACCAGAAGTTAAATAAAGGCAATGACTCTCCATCAAATGTTTATGGTATTAATAAATTTTCGGATTTGGCCCCAGAGGAGTTCAAAGGTAGTTACTTGAAATATAATTTTCAACGTCTGTTTAAACGCTTATACATACTGGAGTGTTTATTGTCTGTTTTCTCACAAAACCCACGTAGTTGGTTGTTGTGTGGTTGGACTGATCTTTCTGTTGCCCTGATGCTCTCAGCTTAGCCAATCAAGTGCTTAAGTAATTGAAATAAGTTGACTTAAATTTGAAAGTCGGATTAAAACATTTTAGGGCTTAGGCAGAGGGGTGTCCACCGTCCAAATGGACACCCTGAAGTAAACAATTGCCTCATGTGGACACCGTGTTGAGAAACTTTAACATGCAGGAGATAGGAAAACTGTTCAAATTGGACACCAAGTTACTTAAAAAATGAAGCAAAATGACCATGTTGGACACCATACTTTTGATTTCTGGCCAAGCCCCTGGATTGAAATTGTACATATTGTATGCTAATATAAAAAAAATGGTTCCATGGCCCCCTCTGACAAACACAGAGACCAGCTTCATATATTTTTTGACTGGTGCGATTATTCAGCAGAGCAGTGACTCTGTTTTTTATACATGCATGTAAGTGTTTTCTAATTTTATGAAAATAAACGAATAGCGAAAAAAGTTAACTGGTGGAAATAAAATAACCTGATTCAAAATTTCTTTCAGCACGATTTCTCAGTGATATAAGACATGAATATGTTCTTCAGAATAAGATGTCTAATGCCTTTCATGTTGAGGAGAATTTCAAGTCACCTGGAAATCTACAAGTACCTGATAAATGGGATTGGTAATTAGATTTGTATCCTTTGTCTTAATTAGGGGTGTAACAATCATCAAACTATGGATTAATTGCTCAGTGGTACATGTTATTTCAGGGTGGGGTAAGCGGAGGGGGGAATTCCTAATGTAAATTTTAGCCTTTTTTTGTTACATATAGCGCAAAGATTAGGATCGCTGTGATGACATGAATATATGCTTCACAAAGCTGGAGAATGCACCTTCTAAATTTGGATTTGGATTGCTTTTCCCCAAAATATTGATTTTTTTTTAAAGTGTTTAATTTTTTCTCTTGATTTCATTCCTAACATTGAACATAGCTGGCTTTTTCTAGTCCATGCATTAAGTCTTGAGATTTTGTTAAACATTTTTATTTCCACAATTTGTTCATCATTAATTTCATTCTCCTGATCAGCTTTTCTTTTTTCAATTTTAATTCTGTTTTATTCAGAATATATTTACACGATGTGGATATCTTGCATTTTTTATTTGTTTGTTTATTTATTTATTTATTTTTTTTAGGAGAGAGAAGGGAATTATCTCCCCTGTGAAGAATCAACTTCAGTGTGGAGCCTGCTGGTATGTACATGTAGGTTCTTCAATTGTCCTTTTTTGTAGTTATTCTTTAATTGGGAGCAAAATGTAAATTATATCAATTATTTTGAAAGAAGAGCATTTAGGCATTAATCATTTTAAGTATTAACAATCACATTATTTATATATTTTCAGGGCTTTTAGTACTGTGGAGACTGTGGAGAGTATGTATGCTCTCCATACAGGGTTACCTACCCCTGAACTGAGTGTGCAGGAGGTCATTGATTGTGCTGCAGGTAACTTGGGGTGTGATGGAGGTGATACCTGTACTGCTCTCGACTGGATGGTTAAGGTAAAGCTTACTCAAAGTTTCAATCATTTACAATATTTGGGCATACCTATACTGTGGGTGATTAATTTGTGCGGTACTTAAGGGTATTTCACTTACATGATGTCAGTGTACTTACAAAGAGTGAACGCCCATGTATCAGTGTATAGCATTTTGGCCTAATTTAATGTACTGCGCATAGGTCGAGTCCCCTGTCGACCATCAGGTATATGAGTGAGTCACATGATGTGGCTTCGGCAATCCCAGGGACAGTTTTTATGAGGTTTCCTCCCAGTTTTCCATCATAATTAGGCAAGGAACCGTGACGTGTAGAATCTGTCATCCTTTAAGGGCAAATAAAGTGTTGTTTACAAATGCTATGTTGGAAAATTAATGTTCCGTCACAGCTGACTGCATAAACATACTTATACTATCCTTAATATGACTTGTACAGTGTGGATATTTACCTACAAAACCAGTTCATATGCCTGATACTACGTACAATAATCGTATAATGCTGTATTTTTGGTCATTTCAGAGTAAAACACCATTGGTTCAAGACAGTATATACCCTCTTACGGACAAGTCACAGTTTTGTCAAATTATAGCAAATGGTACTCAAGGGGTTACTGTGAAAAATCATACATGTTTTAAAAAGTAAGCCATTGAGAGAATAACCGCTATTTATTCCCCATGAGTTGATGATGTTACATACACGAATCAGATTAAATTTTATACTGTGGTCCACCAGTAAAATTGTTAAAAGATTATTTCATTTTTCCCATTGGTTTTGTCCTGAGATTTAATAAGTTTAGACAAACTAAGACTATTTTGTTGGTATTTGAAACAGAAATGTCCCTGTTCAGCAAGATTTTTAACAAAACTCAACCAGGAAAAGGGAGACAATCTGAAAATAAATTTGTGTAGTCTCCCTTGGATCCTACAGGTTTAGAAAGTCAGCATCACTTTGTGACCTGCTATTATAATACATATAGTTATTTGTGGCCTGCAATTTTGTTATAGTTGAATACATTTATTTATGACATGTTATTTTATTGTAGTAATAACTAAAAGTAGTCCTCAAAGTTATAAATAGCAGGGATTCTCTGTTTTTACCGTATTTAAGCAAGCCAGTGTGCGAAGTGGACAATCCGTCATCATATAAGTGAAATACCCTTGAGCATGATGTTATACCCCCAATCAAACAAACAAGCAATTGAGATTTTCCACTGTATTCAAGCACTGCTTAGGAGTGGGAAATGGACAATTCGTTGTCATATAAGTGAAATACCCTTGAGCATGCTGCTATACCCCAATCAATCAAACAAATAAACAATATCATTAAGACACAACAGGTTTTCAAAAATATCAATCCTTGAACCCCATTAAGGTAGACAAAAGTTAAAATATTGCACATGTGACCACAGAGGGAAAAAATATTAAAAGTGAATCTAAAATTAATTTTGTAGTACATGTAAAAGATACTCAAGAAATGAATGCTTGAAATAGTCGTCCATGTGAAGATATATGGGAGTTTATCTAGAACATAAGATGACTGATTCGTTTAAAGCGAGCCTTTAACCTTGCTTGTTGGTTTGTTTGTTTGATTGGTGTTTAACCTCGTACTCAAGGGTATTTCACTTATATGACGATGGATTGTCCACCTCACACTGCTCCTTGCCTTATTACAGTGGAAAACTGTGAGGAAACCTTGTAAAAACCACCCCCGCGATTGCCTGAGCCACATCATGTGACTCACTCTTATACTGGAGGGTCGACAGGTGGACTCGGAGTAGGATTAGTAAGCGCACATGCTATCAGTAGGCCACGGCCGGGGACCCCTTTTAACCTTGCTTGTTTCACTTCTACTGTTAATACTAATATATTGCTTAATGTCCTTATGGACTTTGATATTAAATTTCTGGTGAATAAAATCAATAAATAAATAGGTAATTGACAACCCTGTGCCAGTTTGATTACTATTATTATATGCTTATCCGCTATTGTTCACCAATATTGCAGAAATGTAACATGTCCATGTATGTGAACCGAATTTGTGTTATTTTTTAGCCTTGTAACAGACGAAAAGATGGTGTTAGAATTACTGGCTACAGTAGGTCCTCTCACCGTCTCTGTTGATGCTACGACGTGGAACGACTATCTAGGGGGGATAATCCAGTATCACTGCGCTGGGATCTTCAATAACCATGCTGTACAGATAGTGGGTTATGATTTGACAGGTATGATCAACCCTTGAAAATAATTTATGATGAATTTAGCTTTAATTTTTCAATCAGCAATGGTCCCATGGCCTTGGCCTTAGTGGTTGGTGTGCCTACTTATCCTACTTCAGTGTACCGTCCACAGGGCCATCAGTGGAAAATCTGTCATTAATTTTGGTTCTGGGCACCACATAGCTGATTTTGTTTGCAAGTTTATGAATAAAATGGGTAATCATTTTGGCTGTAGGCACACTTTGTGTTCATCCTTCTTCTTTAATAATTTCTGTTCTGTTAATTTTACAATTTGTATATGCAATTAAGAGTTCCGGTCATTTTTGTTTTTTGAGGTATGGCCCTATCATAAATCCTAAATCTTAGCATGGCTAGTCTATTTCACACTAGTACACACCAACCAAGAAGTATATCTTATCAATATTATGGCTTCAAAATAATAGAATTTGCTGATTTTAATTACTTCCAGAGTTGACATTACATTACTTTTTTTTGTTGATACAGCAAGCCGTTTTGAAGCATGTTGGAACTTAATCAAGTGTGAATTTGGTTGTCAACTTCTGAGCATTTCTTGTCAGATTGGTGTCCTAGGTTTTAAATTTGTTTGACCTTCCAGCTAATGGAAGTACGTCTAATGCATGGACGAACTGTCTTTGCTTAGCACTGTACGAACATAAATTTTCCAATGAAGCTATTAACAATGAATGTTTTCTGTAGATATTTGTTTGACTGGTTATTAACTGTTAAAGAAGTGAAGCACCCTTGAGGACCTCATTATATATTCCCCCACTCAATAAATCAGTCTTCATTTGTTCAAATCTTGTACACCTGTGTATTAAATTTCAAATCTTGCAAACCTGTTCAGTATTTATTTAATTTCAGGTGATATTCCCTATTATATTGTGAGGAATTCCTGGGGCACTGACTTCGGCAATGCTGGCTACCTGTATATTAAATATGGCAATAATGTCTGTGGTAAGTAACTAAGCTAACAACATTACCTGATAGATTGTTACATAATTCAAGAGAATTGTAACCGTTTATACTAGCATCTTATAGGGCAGGTATACATCAGCTAAGTTTTTCACATTCATACCATTGGCAGACCTGCATACCCTAGAAGAAATTAATCTGTAAAAAAAATGTTTTTAGGAGTATTTTCTTACCATTTTGTGTATTTTTGTGTTATAGCATAGTACAGAATATAAATTTCTCTGTGTATTTTGATGGCCTATTGGTGTATTTAACACAAATGTTGTGTACGAAATACTCCAGAATACACTGGGGAGGCAGGTCTGCATTGGGGTAGAGATACCACTTGCTCGAGAGAAGGTTATAACCATGTACATGGTATAGAAAGTATTTGCTAAATATGCGACCAACAGGACAAGAGTCTATTGTACTAAGACTTCTTAAATAATGAAATAGTGTATGGTTTTATTCCAAATACAACCTTATAAACTGTTATGTATTAATGATAAATTGCATTGTTTTATCACTGCAGGTATAAGTCGAGAAGTGTCAACAGTAACTGTTAACAAGTGAGTGGACAGAAGACTGGCTTATCACCGTGTATATATATTGGGTATATTTGAGAAATACCAGGATGTAGAATCTATATTTCATTATCAAAAGAATTATGATGTACTGGTGCTTATCTATAGATGATTCAAAGAGAGACTGTTTATTACAACGAAATTCATTCAGGTATTTTTGCAAAATCATGAACCATATATACATTGAATTTCTATAGTGACTCGATATGTGATAAAATGTACTCATATTTACCCTTTTTTTGCACGTTTGATATTATTTTGCGTAAAACTTACATTTTGAAATGGTTGATAATGATATACCTGTAGAATGTATATTTTTGTACACGAGCACCTGTGGTTTTTACCAGCACTACAGAAACACTACTGGAGCGTCATCTGGAAACAAAGTATAAAATTTGCCGCTTTACAGCGAAATCACAATAAAGGCATAGATAAAAATGTGATGTTCTATTTTTATGATGTACACTGCAATTACAATGTGAGAATATCACCAGTGTATTATAATACAATAATTACGACTTTAGAGCCTCTTTAACAAAGTATCTTGTGAAAAAAGATTTTTTAACATAACATTTAGTCATGTTATGCTATAGGTGTAAAAAATACCATACAATCAGCCCCTGTTCAGTTTATGTTTCATTCTTCGGAATTGGAGCACCAGATTTGTTTCCGTTTTTTCGTTGTACAGATTTTTTTGGGGAGTGGCCAGAATTACAAAACGTTTTGTGGGAGATACAGTTTTTTTTTACAACTACTTTATTGTGAATTTATGTTAATGGTGATTGTTCAGGGAATAATTGTGTACATGTTGTTTATGAATATTTTATTTATATGAATATGTTACAAATGTGGATATGTTATTTCACACCTCCCAGATCCAAACAGGGTAGTTTAGCTAACAGGAACATTTCTTTGTTTGAATGAACTTGCTGAAATACCAAGTGATATCAAGTGATTTTCTAAAATGTAAAGCAGGTGGTTGGAGGGAGCTTCCTGTTGCCCTGGTGCTTTCTGAGCAAAAGAGGAACAGGAAGCCGATATGTTTGTGATTTCTTTGTATTGCCCTGTGAGTGTCCTGTATTTGTCCTCTGGGTCCTTTTGTGTGTTTGTGGAGGTGGGGGGGGGGGGAGGTTTCAGT
>JAQQZZ010126316.1:0-12345 GCA_030265115.1 Mopalia vespertina
CATAGACTTTTTAGTGCCGTCACAATGAAAAAATGTATTTGACGTCATTTAAAAGCTCCACTAACACGAATGTTGTGCATCAGAGGACCGCTTTGTATGCCTAAAATTACCTCCCTTGCCAATTTCCCGAGACTCCCATTAGATACAATCGAACGAGTAAATGGACACAGTGCAGGGATTTCGCCTGTAATCTGTTTGCCGAAAGTCCAAGCCGACATTAAGCTATGCGTTGACATGCGCCGTGCTAATAATGCGGTTAGACGCGAACGGTATCCAATCCCAACAACCGAAGAAGTGTTACAAGACATTGGCAACTGTAAAGTGTTCAGCAAACTTGATATAAATGGACGTAACACCAAATAGAACTCGATCCAAGTTCAAGGGAGATAACTAAGTTTGCTACACACTTAGGTTTGTATCGTTATTAACCGTTAATGTATGGGATTAGCTGTGTATCAGAAAGTGTTACTACAAACGTAGTTATCAAGGGGTTCACAACATCATGGGTGATATCATTGTCCATGGAGAAACGGTTGAAGAAAATTACCAATGACTGTATGAAAGTTCAATAATGAAAACGCCTCAAAGTCAGGTAATAGCCGATGCAAGTCCTGTCGGCTTAGGTGCGGTTTTGGTTCAGCAACAAGAATGTAATAATAGTATTACCTGCTTTGCTGTTAGATCATTGATCTATTCAACCGTACACTTATACAGTCAAACATACTGCTGGCTGTCTGTCCAGGTTATTGCCCGAAAATAAGCCTGAAAATCCAGTGCACTGATGTACAGAAAAATACAATAAGTTTGTTGCACAATAAATCACACATGTTGCCTAGAGAAATAGAACGAGTGTCAGATTGCGACGATGAGTTATACGCTGTAACAAACTGTATTTTAACTTTTTTTGTTATCCATACCAATGTTTTCCATCTTATATGTATTTTAACTGGCAAATGGAATAGTATTGAATTTGCTCAATACTTAACTGTAAGACACGGGCTATCAGCTATTGGAAAACTTGTACTGAGAGGAACTCGACTTGTTATCACAGTGTCGCTGCCTGACTAAGTTATTTTTTTTTATCAATTACAATTTTATCTTTTATCGTAATCCTCTGCGAAATGGAGTAGGTCTGTGTTTTACTAGAGAACGCTTTGAAATGTCTGATTCGGAGCCTGCTTCACCAGCTTCGATGTGAGCAAAGTAGTGATAACTTTATCTAGAAAACTATATTGTTATAGGATTCTTCGGCATATAAGTTGTATTCATTTGAAATGACAAACGTTTTTGCCATCGCTTCAAAATTAAACATACGCTCAAACGTCTGATAAAATGATTGTAGTAGTAGTTTGAGGAAATATTAATTTAATCTCCCATAATAACGAGGAGTCACTTATCAAGTGTCATGCAGTATATAAAAATGTATATGTTGAATTCAACAAACTAAACCTACCACAATTGGGAAAATGTAATAGTTTGTAATTTATGTTCTTCAAGATAGTATTTGCATACGGATTTTTTTTATTCAATCTACTTTGTGTCCAATGTGTATGACAAGCCATTTTATCACTTCTGCCTTCATTTAACATATGTTGAATTCTTGGTGTCTTAATTTTACAAATGTAGATTTCTTTTTTACATAAGTTAAGTTCTTTTATAAATATGTGGAACAGATTTTCACACAGGTGAATTAAAGTCTATTTTACCTACGTAGAATCCATTTCAACTTATATGGAATTCTTGCACACATATTCAATTCCTTATCACATACGTCAAACACATTATTTAGTTCACTTATGCGAAGAGACTTTTACATATTTATCAAACATGTACTTTTCATTGGCGCAAAACAGTGCCATATGTTAAAAAAAACTTTTTTCACGCCCACGATTATATATATATGCTACCGATGTATGTGTACTACAATGTTATGAGTGTGTCAGAGAAGAGAAACGTCTTTAACGAATATTATCGATCAATGGTCAATATGTTATATTTACTTTGCTGTGAACAATTAGAAAATGCTTTAATGTGAGTTGATCTATGGTGATGTTCAAAGCTACCTCCCCCGACTTCCAACACCATGACAACGCTGTGAGATTGAAAACACCCAATACAAAGAATGGAACCCTTGTTTTTATAATGTTATTAAAATATAGAGATTTGAAGAAAGATTTTCATTAACATTAAATAATAGTTTATTCTACATATGTATAATTATTTTTAACATATGTTGAACTTTTTTTCACATATGTGAAATAAACTTTTTATTTTAACTATGTGAAAAATAATTCACATATACTAATTATCTTGTTTTACATCCGGACATTGTTTTGATTATACAATAAGAAGCATTTAACATATGTAAAATAGAGTCATAAATTTTATAGCTCTAAAAAAATACCTCAAGTGAAAATTAAATTCAACATATATTAAAAAGAAATAAACATATGTAGAATAAGGGCAGAAGTGATGACACGGTTTTCTATGAATGTCATTTAATCGTTTATAAGGTTGTTTTGACATTAAGATAAATTAATATGAAGGGGGTGACCACCCTATGTTGGCGTTGAACACATTTGTTGCAATTATAATTTCGATTACTCTAACTTCACAATTTTCTTCTCTTGTGATTTATTGTTAGTACATTAGGTTTGAGATTTGGCATTGCAGTCGTCAACGGTTCTCTGTGCGCTACTCGGTTTTCCTCCCACACCAACTGATGCCCAGTAATTAGTAATAAATAAAGTGTAAACTACTCCCATAACAAGAAGAAAATGCGGATGCTCTCCACAGTGTCAAGTAGTTCCAGATATGAAGAATTATATAGCGGATATTTTGTGTGCATTTCGTGCTGTTTTCTTAGTTAACAGCATTTAAGAATGAAATAAACTGTTCTCGATTCAGCCTGTGATTACAATGTACAGGGATATGTAACAGTCAGGTTTAATGTTGATTTGCCGATGAAATCACGAACTGTCTGGTGGAGCGCGGGAACTGACGAGAATGACATACCGGTTTGCAAGCGAAGAGGACAGTGTGTTGATCGAAAATTACTTGATTTCACTCTTTAATATTTCCATTTTACATCTACTATCGGAAACAAAAAGACTTAAGTATATATAAACGACTATCTTTATTTCAGTAGAAAATATTATTATAACTCTGAAAAAGTTGCATTTGGGTCCAAAAACGATCGAATGCTGGATAAGAAAAATCTGGTATTCGCGGATTAAAAAATCCATCAAAGAGATGTTAATGCTTGTCTAGTTTCATTCACAATTCAGATACAATAATATTTCGATTATCTTTTTCAACTGCAAAAACTAAGAAAATCAAGCAAAAAGTATATTTTAATATTTTTGGTCTATTTTTTACCAAGTCTTTGGGGGCGTTAATGGATTCAATTATTTTTTTCCTCCTAACTGACATTGGATATCAATAGAGGAGAAGTTAATGCTCGTTCTTCTATATTCACAGTCCGAATATGTCAAATATTTATATGTTTCTGCGGACCTTTAAAACAACTTAAAATGGTGAAGGAGAGAGATTCTCATGAGCATATATAAAATCGTAGTAATGCACATGCTCATTGACAACTGTCAAGTTCTGCAGTTTTCCGGAATCTTAACGGAAATGCACGAATGAGAACAATATCGAGTACCTGAATTTATGTGGATTGGGCCTTGATTAGGCCGAGCTACATATACCTGCATATTGTAATCCCAGATTCAGCTGGCAATGCGCATTTTCCATACTGACTGGGTACCTTATTTTTTAAAGTATCCACAGTGTACTTTGGCGATCCTGTAGTACATATGGAGGTAGCATCTGGTTTCCTTTTCTTGGAACAGACCGGATAACAATTCAAACAGTTCAACACTTCGCCATTTTCCACCGGAATAGGATATTTTTTATTATTTTGAAAGTAGCCTAATCTTTAATGGGTTTGAATCAGCTTTAAAGTAACCGAATTACAAGGATAATACTATTAACTATATGAAATTTGTTTCGTATGTTTCCGATGCTTAGAAATTGTTTTATTCACATACAAACTTGCGACTTTTCATACAAATTATTTGAGCTGTGACGTAGACAGGGCAAACTTCATTCGAAACAGTCCGTGGCCGATAATGACGAGTCCATACCGTAGATACACAATGGATTGCTAGATCTGGAAATTAAAAATGGCGGGAGGCAACTTTACCTAATGTTCTATAACGAAATATTCTTCAGACAGCGAATTTAGCGATGATAATTTATCTGATCACCACAATTGGTATGAACATTTTTGATTGATTGATTATTCACCATACGGCGCAAGACCAATATTAATTTGAGCGAAAACAAATGACCTACTATTGTTCAAAATTCATGCATTTATAGAAAATTTTGTTAAAAAATTTTAAAAAGAGACCAGTCGAAAATTGTATGTATTTAAAATGAGCATTTGGTCAGAACTTGTCTCATACAACGAATTAAAATTATAACAACAAATCTATTGAAGCAATGGAAGAATCAAGTTTTTGACATCTAACTGGTAACAAGGCGCAAGACCACTTTTAATTTGACATAAGCCGTATTGTTAACGTTTGGCCCCACAGCTCCCTCCCAAACTTTCGTAGGGCGAAAACGCCTGGCACATACCCCAATCAGTCCTTTTGGAGTTCCCCATTAAAATCTTGACAAGGCATGACCAATGAAATTTTTAGCTACAAGCCCTGGAGTGTCAAGGTATCTTCAGAATGTAAACAACAGCCCAATCAGCCCTTCATCAAATGGTGATAAATTCACCAAATGTGACCTATTTAGGCTAAAATATTACACTGACCAGAAACCTCCACTCAATTACTTCACAACAATACCAAATACTCCACCAAAAACAAAATTCCAGGACCGGAACAAATACAACGAGACAACACACCGTTTTTTATTAAGAACCATATTTGAGGCTGACAAAACGGAAGTTCATAATAGTGGTCTTACGCCATATAAGCATATTTAGACAAAATATTAATGAAATTTACTCAATAGAGAAATGGCGGGAATAAAGTTTGACTGGACTTGTTATATCCGAGTTAATGTTAAGAAGTTTAGTATCTAAAATTATACTTTTTTACCTAAAGGACATATATCACATATAGATATAATACATTAGACATGCCGCATAGAAAGAATTGATATATATATCATTTTCATACACTCACAAATAAATACATCCATGTTTACATGAACATATCTATGAAAGTACAAACACGCACACACAACCACGCACGCGCACACGCGTACATATATTAAACAATTTTAATATCGTCTGCATGGCTGTCATAGCTAAACGTCCTGCATGGGTAGAGATAGATACAGTATTTTTAAAGTTATTAGGCAGTCTGTTCCTTCTTGAGGTCCTGCTGCGTACAGAGAATAAAAAGATATACTCAAAAAGAAATAAAGGGTTGTAACGGTTGACTTCAGAATTTCTAGTTGCGTAGGGATGAACAGTAGATTGTTTAGAAAATAGTAACTGGAATTGAGTCGGAAGATAGTAAGGATGATGAACAAATTTATGAATAGACAAGGGCATTGAGAATAGGAAAAGCTTAGGAAGAGGAAGAATGTTTAAAGATGTAAAGCGAGTTTCTGCATTGGCTTATCTGCGAGAGAATGTTACACTACGAATTGCCTTATTTTGAAGGAGATATAGAGATTTATTATGCGTTCCCCTCAGCGTAACTCCATAGGAAAGGTAACCATGAACTAAAGAATAATATAAAGTAAGGAGAGTTTTTGTATTGAGGCTTTTTTGGATGTGTTTAATGACGTCAATGTCTTGAGAAATTTTTGTAGACATAAAAGTGATGAGATACCCAAGACAATCTGTCATTAAACACGATTCCAAGAAATTTATACTCGTTTATGGTTTTGAGCTCCGTATTGCCCAAATACATTGGAGGCACAATCGCAGGTTTTCTTGTTGGTGGAATCACAATAACCTTCGTTTTAGAAAAATTCAGTGATAGTCGATTTGCTGTAAACCAAGTTGAGATTTTAGTGAGACCCAAAGAAAGAAGTTCAAGCGTATTATTTAACGCAAGACAAAAGGAACATAAACTTGTATCGTCTGCAAATAAGGTAAATTTGAGTTGTCTAGAGGATTGAACAGTGTCGTTGATGTAAAGAATAAATACAATTGGGCCTAGTATAGAGCCTTGCGGAACGCCCAAATGAATAGCCATAGGATCGTATTTACAGTTTTTATAGCTGACGATTTGTGTTCTATTAGTTAGATAATTTTGAAACCAATTATTTACATTATTTAGAAAACCGTAATGTTCAAACTTAGTCAGCAGGATAAAGGGATTAATGATATCGAAAGCATTGGACAAGTCAGAAAAGGTGAAGGCGCTGAATAATTTACCTTCTTTAGAGGTAATTAAGTGATCATATAATGACGCTGCAGCGTGGTAAGTCGATTGATTTCTTCGAAGCCATATTGATGTTGTGTTATCACATCGGTGGCTTCTTTGTGTTCATTGATCATGTTTGCTATTAAACTTTCAAATATTTTGCTCACGCAAGGCAATTTACAGATATTGGATGGTATTTGGTTAATTCTTAAACATTTCCAGATTTATAGACCGGAGTGATTTTGGCTATGTTGAGTGAATCTGGCACTGGTCCAGAAGAAAACGAAAAATTTGCTATATGTGCAAGAGTTTCTGATATACAATCGGCAACAAGTTTGATATCTGCCATAGGGATGTTATCTACACCTGGAGAGCAAGATTTTAATGTTATTATGGGGGAACTTTATAAGATCTGGCAGAACACTTGCAAATCGGAAATCAGCTTGGCTTGAAGGACCAAGATATTTCGAGAAATGCTTATCAGCGTAAGGAAGAATGTCTGATACGATTGGTAGAACAGAAAAAGATAGACTGTCAACAATTCCTACGGGAATAACCCCGTGCTAATATAAGCCTCATGTCGACGAAAGTGACACGGACGATGTTTAAGTTTATCCAAAACAAATATGAGAAATTTAAAAACAATGTATGAGAATTGAATATTTTTTTTATTTTAAAGTTTCAGTTATCAAAGCGTTATAAAGAAATTTAACATTGTTTAATCCTTCACTAAATACAAAGCATTCTGTATATATTTATGGACGACGCGAAAAACCCCGAACGGCTTGGGAAACAATCTGGAGAATAACAAAATGTCTAGAATTACCAATCACGTGGTGTAGACCCCTGGTGACGTCTATCGGGTATCGGTGAGCTGTCACTGTTGATAACATTTAGATGTTCGAATCCAAATTTCTCCACAAGTATGCCTAGTTTTGTTATGAAACAAGCTGCCAATTGTTAACTGAATATTGGATTCAGTATATAAATAAATGACTTTATTTTACATCTGTAACAAGATTTCAACGTATGTCAAAAAGAATTTCACATATGTGAAATAAATATTTATTTTACATATGTTGAAAAGATTTGAACTTATGTGAAAAAGAATTCAACATACTGAAAAAGAATTCTACATATGTAAAATAAACGTTTATTTTTACATATGTGGAAATCTTTTTCACTTATATAAAATAAAAAGGTGAGTGGAACTCTGAAATAAAAGCATTCAAAACATCAATTACAGACTTGTCCCTCACAGCCTCTATTTAGCGGCAATAAATTTGCTCCAAAAGTACACTCTGACCAGAAGCACATCCACCCTCTGACATAATATTCACTCTTTATTTGTCACCGTAATTGGCATTTTTCATGATAGAATGTATGGTTTTGTGTTTCAGCTGTAGTTAATTGGCTGTTAATAGACGCGAGTGTTAGTCGCTGTTCGACTTTTGTCAGTCTGTGCTTTGCTTTGTTGTTGTTGTAATCCTGCTAAAGGGGGACCATTTCCTGATCAACATTATCGACTTGGGAGTGTGTCCTGCTGAGGTTAAACTCGCACAGCATGTGCTATCGCTTAGCCCGTCACTGGATATATTCATATCGCCTTTGCATTCGTCTTGAAAGTCTACACAAGACGATAGGAGCACAAACGAAGTTTGGATACGGTCCTTTGCTGTGGGGAGAAATCATTTCTCAGTTTTTTTAAGTTAAGTGGAACTCTTTTGTACATATGCAAAATTAAAGTTTATTTTTCATAAGTTAAGTTTTTTTTACATATGTGAAATAGTTATGTTTTTGTGTTTTATTTTACTGATGTGAAAAAGAATTTCACATAAGTCGGAATTTTTTTTACAATGTTGAAAGGAATTGTTGAAAATATCTCTAATTGAAAATATGTTTACCCTAAAACAAGTAATAAATGATTCTACGCTAATAACCCCAATATCGACATCTCTTATTGATTTAGCTTTTGTCTCGTGTCCAGACTGTGTTATACATTCAGGTGTATTACCCCCCTTTGCCAGTGACCACCACGCAGTTACGGCAACATTAAATCTCTGAAGCCCTGCAGTTAACTCATATAAGCGTAGAGTCTGGCAATATGATCAGGCTGATATTGTTGGTCTGTGTACTTATTTTGAAAAAAAAACAGCATGGGACACAATTCTATTCAAACAACCTGATTTGAACGAAATGGTTAACAAATTAACGGAATATATACTAGTAATGAATGCTTGTATGGTATTTGTCCCCAACAAGATAGTCACAGTACGACCACGTGACAAACCATGGGTAACTTCACAATTAAGAAAACAAATGAGGAGACGCGATAGGATACACAATAAAGCTTAAAATAAAGCTAAGGGACTGGGGAAATTTCAGTAAATTAGAAATGCAACTATTACTTTAACAATAAAGTTAAAAATGAATTATACCACTTATATTGATAATAGAATTAACCCGAATAAATTTGAGTCAAAATATTGATGGGCATTAATTAAGGAATTTTTGAAAGCACAAGCATGTCCAGGTGTCCTGCCAACAAGGCAATTACATAACAGTATTTTACTGTATTTTGTATATATTTTGTATTTTAATAGGGCCTGGCATACAGGCCTTCTTCACAAATTACATAGTTATGGAAAAAAGGGATTATATTTATAACGAGAAGGCAGCATAAAGATCGCGTAACAACCGCTCAATATTTCAAACTGCAGTGATCAGGCTGCCACATGATTTGACTGTCAAATCGTCAGTGTCGTTGATGTTTTGGTTGTAGTTCAAAATGGCCGTGCCGTGTGGGGCGCTTGGCACGATAGAAGGTATTAAGTGTCTTATTCATTTAAATTCTATACAGTCCGAGAAAATTCAACTGTTCACGAACGTGCGACGTGATAGCCTTGAATCGTGCGCCAATAAGTGACTAGAGCTGGAAGGCTATCATCGAATCCTGGTCGTAACCACTCATAAAGACAGCGATGACGTGGACTGGGCTAAAAACACTATCCCGGCCTTCGTAAGGCTACACCTCCAGTCGCAGTAAACACTTACTGCCCATTTGGTCCAAACCAAGCTACAGAGAGACGAACTTTCTCAAGCGGAAACATAATATCAAATTAATTTATTAATGTTAATATTTGTACTAGATTTTTCCAAACTAACCTTATAAATAGGACCTACACATGTTATAGATGTGCATGTAACGTGTAGGTCTTACTTATAAGGCTATTTCCAAACTAGAACTACATGTTGTATTTATTTATACTGTTATAACCGTTATTTCCCTCTGTTGTTCATACACTTGTCATAATATTGAATTACAAGTAATAAAATAAATATGTATAGTTCGATCTATTTAAAGACACCGTGCAATTAGGAAAATAAAAGTGTACTGTACTAAAATCTTGGCTAAAGATCAGTGGCACCGGTGTATCAAGTCAGTATGCTAGCTCTAAGCCTACTGTTAATTTATCCCCCCGCAGTTATTACCAGTAGCTTACATTCATACATGTACTTCGTATGTGTATGGATTTTGGTTTTCTTATTTATGTTTAGTGTAATGCTACATTTAGTTTCATATCCATTTTTCAGGACAATTACGGAGAGCTGCAGAAACAAAGACAGATGAGACCGTTCTAATGTACATAGGAGACCAGGACTGTGTCGCCGTAGACGTGCACTACCATCGATCATGTTTCCGGGACTGCACCCGATTCTAAATCAATGTATAACCGAAGAGTAACTTGCGCCAGTCAGTTAATTAATGCTCGTTCGCTACATGGTAACGCTTGGGACGTTAAGAACAACATATATCTCCATATGGATGACAAAACCTTCTTCACCTGAATCCCTCCTACATTCTGTTCATTGTAGCTGTAAATCACGCCAATGTGAAAGAGGTGCGGGTGTAAGTGCATAATTACCATGCACAGATCTTTACATGTAAGTGTCACAACTGCAATAATGTAATGGAGTCTTATGGTTTGAATGCTTTGCTTGAAAATGACAAATCTGAGGACAGGGAGATCAGTGATGCAAAATCTGTATATGTCGGGGTATATACATGTATGTGAGATATGCCAGAATATATGATGCATGTAGTTGATTGTGTTGACTTCACACAAAACAAACTGCTCAAATGTAAAAGAAGTTTAAATGTTCTATCTCTGTCATATAACATCTGACATGGTGGTCATACGACCAAAGAGTACAATTGTTTTGTAAATAGGACTCCAGGTAATCCAGTGCGTCTCATCTGTTACATGTATAGACTTCTTGTCATACTTAAACATTTCAAATACCTTTTCCATGTTATACATGTAATGGTTATAAACTTCATAAATACATCATACGTCTTACTAGCTAATCATATATGGTATATTGAACCATAAAGGGGTACTTAAATAATGTGCTATAAAGCACGTCAGAGATATATCTGGTCTTTATGGTGTTCAGGGTTCGAACAGGTTCTTGAAGGTTATCTTTAATAAAAATATGTGAAATTCAAGGCCTTTGAAAGTCTGGAAAATTATTGTTTTGATGGGAGGTTGTTAAAAAGTTTTGAAATTAGCAGGTTTGAGGTTTGTACCATTTTGCCGCAAACAGTCCGGTATAGTTCGAAATGCCACACCATAAGTGCAAGATTGTGAACTTACCACAACGTTAAAATTAGTGGCAAAATTCTAAAGTACTAAAGTAATGTGTTACAATTTCTTTCATTTCCAAGTCTGGAGAGATGGGAGGGGGCTTCCTGTTGCCCTGGTAGTCTCTGAGCTAAAGGGCAACATGAAGCCGATCTGTTTGTGATATTGTGTCCTGTGATTGTACTGTTTTTGTCCGGTCTTGTCTCTGTTTGTTTTCACTGTTGTTGAGGGTGGTTTCCCACACCCATCGGGCTTGCACGCCGTCATGTGAGTGACATAACCTTAAGTATAGAGATAAAACCTCAGTCAAACAAACAACCACCTTTTCTTAGTTTATATGTAATACTCAATATTAATAGTGAGGGAGTGCTTGGGGATTAACACCCTGCTCAGCAGTATTTCATCTATATGAAGGCAGTGTCTCCGTGATACTGTTGGAATTTTAATCTTTATCCAGTGCCACATAGACAGCATTGCTATTCCTCGAACAGCATAGAGCTTTGCATGTATATACAGCTGGGTGTTTACTGTGACATACATTGTACTAATTAATCTTATCAGATACAAATTAAAATATATAAGTGTACCAGTTGGCCTATATAACTTTATGTGTAGCAGGTCAAAATTTCGCCACTCTATTTATTGAATGAAATGGCCTATTGCAGGCTCTCTAGTGTAAAAATCAGAGCGTTGTTTGAAGCCAAATTTATTTTGCTGCTTAACTACATGGAGTTACATTGATATCTATAAAAAGAGGTATATTAGTTCAGTATATGAGAATAATTTAACGTCTGTAAATGGTGTTATGGTTAAATTTACTGAGTAAATCTAAAACGAATGACAGTTTTTCAGTTTTTCCTGTAAAGTGACTATTGCAAATTTCGATATTATTTTGCAGATATCTCCTCTACTAATACAGTTCTACTAGGCCATCAAGCTTATCTATCTCTTGTAATCCTTGGTAAGCAAATATTTGGATGTATAATCGGCCCAAAGCTAAAAACACCCGTTTTTCGCATGGTTGGGCATGTTAAAAGCTGTCTTAAATTTGCAAGAGTTACGTGGAGAGTTTTTAACATAATATGCTGAAAACATTTGTCCACCTAAATATGAAAAAATATCTAGCACCCGATTGCCAAAATGAAACTGTATTTCTAGCCATTCTCTGGCTAACAACTGGTGGCCTTCTAAGGCTCAGTCTTGATGAATGACAAGAATATATACGCGAAAAAGAAGGGCATCTCCTGGCTTCTATTGAAATAACGGTTTACCCAGCCCCCCAACACACGCACACA
>JAQQZZ010126327.1:0-14133 GCA_030265115.1 Mopalia vespertina
AAACTAAAATCCCCCCCCCCCCCCCCCCCCCCTGCTCCATAAAACTGTGATCGCCTCAGTTACCTTGTCCGTTACTCTAGAAGTGCTCAAGTTATTGGCACTAAATCATGAGCAATATTGTTGAAAGCATCTCCCGGACATAGACCAACACGCATAAGACCTGATTAGTCACCTTTTACACCTGGCCGAACTCGCGTCAAAAAATTGGTCAACATTTCATTGGATTCATTATAGAAGACGTAAGCATCCGATCAGAAAAGTTTGGATTGTTTGTGAGCAAACTAAGAAATTGAAAGAGGTTTAGGGCAATCTTCGTTTCCATTTTGCCTTTGGAATATGACCACTTCAAACTGAGCACAATTTGTGCATTATCGTTTATTTATCATCATTAAAATAGTCCTGTTTGCTTAAAAATAATAACCTATTCACATAGATGTATCGTTGTAATAATATTTGCTGTGATAACATTGTAAACCTGTTTTAACGATCTCTGAAATAATTATTATTTTTACAAGCAAAGTAATATATTGAACTGACATAACATTAAGCCTACTATTTAACTAGCTAAAATGCCTCTACAAACACCTCGTTAATATTTCAACTTTTCTAAAAATAAACCATTTCAATTTTCCTTTTTCTCTTTTATCTCTTTTCTAAATGACTGGCTTTTACGTGGCTGGAAACTATTTGTCCTAAAGGCGGGTGGTTGAAGGGAGCTTCTCTCAGAGTCAATAGGTGGGTGACTGGAAGGAGCTCTGTGTGGTCTAGTGTGTTTATGGCTTAAGAACGGTTGTACGGCTGGAAAACGTTCACTGTAGTCTTGGGTTTTCAGATCTGTTAAGGGAACGAGGGGGGGGGGGGGGGCTGGAAGAAGCCCTGGTTCTCTCAGAGTCTAGAGGTCGATGGTTGGAACTGTTTCCTTGTTCCCATGGGCTGTCAGGCCTACTATGGCGCTGATGGCTTCTCCTTGTTCTCCAGATTAAAGGGGCGGTGGCTGGAAGAAGCTCCATGTATCCTAGTTCTCTCAGGGTAAAAGGGTGCTGGAAGGAGCTAATTGCATTCTTGTTCTCTCTGAATAAAGGGGTGGATGATTGGACTATCAGATCTGCTACGGAGCGGATGCCTGGAAGTAGCTCCTTACATAGTGGTTATATCATAGTTAAGGAACGGATGCTTGGAAGTATCTCATTGTAAACGGGGGCTATCAGATCTATTAATGGGCGGATGGCTTGAAGAAGCTCCTTCTACCCTGGTTCTCTCAGAGCCTACCGTGGTTTTCATTAGGCGACGGTTTAGCTCCTCGCCAATGCTACGTTCCCACTATCACGATTGGGGGCACGATTGAAATCGTCGTCTTAATCGTGGACTTATCGTGGTGATCCTATCAGATCCTGAGGTAAGTTATGGCAATCGTGTTAATCGTCTGATAGTGGGAACATAGCATAACCGTCCAAAACTTTCCTATGATTAACACGATTGCCAAGACTTACCTCAAGATCTGATAGGATCACCACGATTACTCCACGATTAAGACGACCAGTTCGATCGTGCCGCCAATCCTGATAGTGGGAACTTAGCATAACCGTCCAAAACTTTCCTATGATTAACACGATTGCCACGACTTACCTCAAGATCTGATAGGATCCCCACGATTACTCCATGATTTAGACGACGATTCCAACCGTGCCGCCAATCGTGATAGTGGGAACGGAGAATTACTGATTGAATTTACCCCGGTTCTTACCAAACATCCATTAATTACAAATATTCTCCCCTTAACTAAATAACTATATTTAAATCAGGTATGTTTTGCATAGTCGTAAATAATTGTTTGGGCTGATCAGCAAAACATATTTAATTAAGTACTAAATGTATTTATAACGTTGTACTGAGAGGCTTTACATATCAGGGAAGCAACTTATTCCTTGCCGTGACAAAGTAATTAATCAATTCCAAATATTATCTCTACCAGTGAGAAGCTTTATATATAAGCCAAACAGCTTTATATCTTCTAGCCGTGACACAGTAATTAATCAGTTAAAAATGCCGTCTCAACCATTGAGAAGCTTTAGGTATCAATCCAACAGCTTTATAACTTCTAACCGTGACAAAGTAATTAATCAATTAAAAATATTATCTCTACCAGTGAGAAGCTTTATATATTAGCCAAACAGCTTTATGTCTTCTTGTCGTGCCAAAGTAATTAATCAATTAAAAATAGTATCTCTACCGGTGAGAAGCTTTATATATTAGCCAAACAGCTTTATAACTTTCTGTCAGCAATAAAGTACTTAAAAATTTTGAAATGCTATCGTTACCTCTTATAAGCTTTATATATTATATCTTAACAGCTTGATAACTTTCTGTACGTGACAAAGTACTTAATAAACTTAAAACATTACTACTACCACTACGTAGCTTTATATGTCGGCCAAACAGCTTTATAATCTTGTGTCAATAATAAAGGAAATGTACCTAAAACATTTGAAATGTTATCGTTTCCTCTGAGAAGATATCAGTTAAACAGCTGTATATATGTCTTAACTGGATAAAGTACGGACTAAATTAGAAATATTATCTCAGTTACTGAAAAAGTTGTAATATCATCTTTATCGCTTTTAGTACATTACAAAGTACTGAATAAATTAAAAATATTATCTAAACCACTCATAACTTTATATATCAGCTAAGCAGCTTTATAACTATCTTTACACGATAAAGTATAGAATAAATTTAAAATGTTATCTCTATTACTTTAAATCTTTAAATATCCGCCACAACATGTACATGAGATAAATAGACAAACAAAACAGTTCTTTTTATCAGCTCAGCTGATTCATAACTCAGATGTCGATTTCAGAATTTGGAATAAATTAAAAAAGTTATTTCTATTACTGATATGCTAAGTTACACTTTTAAGGATAGTAAAATGGGAGTCTCGGGAAATTGGCAAGGGAGGTTAAGTTTAGACTTGCAAGGCGGTCCTCTGACGTCACAGCATTCGTGATAGTGGAGCTTTTAAATGAAGTCAGACACATTTTTTTCCTTGTGACGGCACTAAAGTCTATGAATCTCGACCGTTTTGATGTCAGAAGACCGCCTGCTACGCCCCCTTTTTGGCATTACGAGACTCCCATTATTCGCTAAGCACTTAACTGTGATGATAAAGGCATCGACTTCCAAACATTGTGTTATCAGTTGTGTTTACTGGTTATATGCACGAGGTCATTAAATACAATTCAAGCATGCTCTATGCTGCTCTCATGGGTTTCGTTTTTATTCCTTTTTAAAAAACTTTGTTTTATCTTTGGCCATTTATTCATGACCATTTAAGATTATTTATTCTCCTTTTCTTTACAAATTTTTTTATTTGTTTCGCCTCTTAGATAAAGTCTCAGTAACAACCCCAGCACCCACTGAGGATGGGTTAAAACGCCAAGACGTCATAATTATCTCCGCCACAGTTGGCGCCGTGGCAGCGTTGGTTTTTCTGGTGATTTTAGTCTTATTACTCTGTCAAAAATTCTGCCAGCGAGATCCAAACCCCGATGAACGGAAACAAATGTAAGTATAATCAGCAGTCGGTGGTGCACGTGTTTCATCTTCGGTCGGAAGTGGATGGGCCTTGTAATTACCTCCCTTGTATTCCGGAGACATTGTTGTTGTTGTAGTACTATTCTACAAAAAAAAATGAGCTTCGAAAAGGATCGTCACACGATTAATGTCAAATTATTTCAAATTCAACAGTGAAATAACCATGAAGTCGTAGCAGTTCAATCCCAAGACTATTAGTGGAAAAAAACATGAAGTTTCACCTTATCCTACTGTATCACTCAGTCATCTCAAATTCTCTTCCTCTTAACAGTAATAAAAATTAGCTATTTGACAATGCTGTCAGGGAAACGGTCAAATCTTATCTCTTACCGGAAACAAAATGTTTAACTTTTGACAATGCTGTCAGGGAAACGGTAAAATCTTATCTCTTACCGGAAACAAAATGTTTAACTTTTTCGAAGATTTGCTTATTATGATATCCATGCCAGGCACTTTCCAATATTGGGATTTTCTTGTTTCATTGAGATTGTTTCATTGTGTGTCGGCCTATTAATCCTACTTGGATGTACCGCTGAACGTCTGTCTACCCTCGGGTATATGAGTCAGTCACACGATTTGGCTCCGGCAATCACAGGGGTGTTTTCATCGAGTTTTCCTCCTGGGTTTCCATCGTATTTAGGCAAGGAACGGTGTGAAATTGACAATCCGTCGCCATATAAGAGAATTACTCTCGAGTACAACATTAAACCCCAATCAAACAAACAAAAAGAGTACACTGCCATCATACATATGTATTGGGATTTGATTGTTTGATTGGGGTTGAGCGTCTTTTTCACAGACACTTGTATCTAGCTGGGAGCAGTTCTCGTAAGACCTGTAGATGTTAAGTCATATTCTACCACGTTATACTATATGATAATGAAGATTGAAAACCAACCTTATTAAACTTCTTCAAAATCAACAAATAAAGCAAACTAAAACAAACAGTTGAACTAACCTGGAATCTTTATCACATCCGACGTCTAATGACGGTGCCATTTTGTGAAGCCAAACATAGATTTCCTTGCTGTCGTCAAAAGTTTGTCATTGTCAGAATCCGTCGGTTCCAAAGTTGATTCTTCGGTTTTTATTGCTGTTCTTTTCTGTTGTTCCACAACTTATTATATTTTGTTTACTTTTGTTCACCATAATCTCTCCCATTTCATTTTAGAATAAACCCATATGGCACTGGACAAAATTCATTTTTATCACGGGATTATCGCCCTCAGCAAAACTATCTCTACGACAACAACTTCGACGCTATTGAGTTCAAAGAGCGCTCTCCTTTGGCGCCAACGAGGTCTAGGTCATTTCAAGACCAAAGAGAGATGATCGAATCGCCTTATCAACCAAACGGCTACTTTGATACGCAACTACAGAGAACCGGGTCCCTAGATCTTAGTCGAATGCGTCATTATGACAACAACCTTCCAGTCGAGCGAATGTCGACCGTCCAAACGTCGACATTACCAAATGATTACAGGTGAGTTGAAACGGAAAACACATAGTTCATTTTTGAGTCGGGTATTGGGTCAACCATTGATCAAATCAGAACACGAAATCACAAATATAAGTCAACCTGTTCCTTGGAAAATTTCTGTAGTAGTTTTGTCAGATTTAGGACAGCATAATTTGTTCCTAACGATCAGTTTCCATCGGACTTAATGCTTCCCTTGGACTATCTGGTCTTATGGCCCTTTGTCTAAGGACAGTATAAATGAAGTATATGTCTGCTGTCAGCTATGAAGGAACATGACTTCTCCAACAGAGCCTTTGTATATCTATGTATATTGGTGTATCATTTGTATATCACAGTATGGCTGGGTTGCTGATCACTCTTTGGACGTGCACCGCCATCATATAAGTGAAATATCTTTGTTGGTGGTGGCCCTCTGGCTAAGGGCAGTTTGTTTGAAGAGTAGCAATGCTGTCTTCACTTAGCACTGGAGAAATATTCACTTCCCAACATTCTGGAAACGCTTCACATTTGATTGTGCTAGTGTCAATTATTGTTTGAATACACCGCCGTCATATAGTGAAATAACATTAAGCACGGCGTAAAACACCAATCAATTAATCAATCAATCGTTGGTGGTGTCTTATACATCCTTTATAAATGAATCCATCAATGAATAAATCAATCCATCAATCAACTCTCAATCCGTCCTGATGACCAGTTAATTCAAAAGAAATAACGCATTTAAAACCATCACTTCCAGGTCCTCTTACCGCGTTCCTCGCCCAACTGTTGGACACAGGTTTGAGTAAGTATCTTGTTTTATTTGTGCGGGTGGTTGGTAGGGAGCTTCCTGTTGCCCTGGTGCTCTCAAAACTAAGGGGCAACATGATTGGTTTATGATGTTTTTGTATTACTGCCTGTGATTGTCCTATCTTTGTCCTATCTTGTCTTTGTTTATTACCAGTGGCGTCCAAAGTGGTTAACTTCACACATTGGACTGGCACGCCGTCATATGAGTGAAATAACGTTAAGTACGGTGTTACGCTCCATTCAAGCAAACAAACAGAAAATATTTTATTTGCCCAGTTATGCTCAAAGAAGAACGCAATGGTGAATTGGGATAAAAGAACTACGTACAAACTCAAATAATGTGACTATGGAAACGAACCTTGTGCCTCGTTTTGGCAAGCACTGACTTTTTAAATGTTCACATTGTTTCCTTTTAAGAGTATTAAAATTTTTTGGTTTCGTTTATTGATTTATTTTTCTTAATTTTTCCTTTGGTAATTTGCACCTAGAGGTTAATGTTAAGTTAATTTCCAATACTCTGATACCAATTTTAAGTTATAAATTCTCATTGACATCAAACAAAGCCTACATCAACATCATAACAAGACTTTATTTCTCTTTCAATTTCAGACCATTGTGGAACAGCAGCGTTCATCATATGTGAAGGGAATCGGATAAGAAGACAGTATATCAACGTATATTTTTATTATTTCTACATAGGTATTCCAATAATTGTTTATATTATGTAAATTATCATTAAAGTTATTTGTTTCGGCGTAGTCAAATTTATATAAGGGAGACAATCGTTTGTATAGTCCGCAAACAAAATGGCGGACTGTGTGAGGAGGCATATAACATAAAGTTATTTATTTGGGTGAAGGCCTAAAAATTGCCGTACTGTTTGCGTAGTCATTTCAAAAAGGTACACAGGTAGTAAAGTGTTCGATAAATAAATGGAGAAACTGAAAAACGTGAGATATGGCAACTTTAGAGAAAGAGGTGAGTTAAAAACAAAACTAGATTGAATATGCTCATAAATGTGCTTCGTTTGTGTTTGTATTCCTGGAAGACGACGAGACAGATCATTGATCCCAGCGGCTTTTCCGGATTCATCTCAAACAAAAAAGCTAGAAAACGTGAGAGGACTGAAAATCTATTTTAATTGTTTAGCTGCAAATATTTCACGAGGTATTATCTTGTATATCTCTAATGATGTCAAACAAATTTCATCATGTTGTTTCTAAAGGCTTTTAATATGTCTTGACAAATTGTGATATAAATGGAGTTATGTCGTCATCATGTTCGTTATATAGACGATTGTATTGATGTCACAGATGTTTATCCTTTGTGACATCATTGGTGTAAACAAAAGCTCGCATTTCGAGCGTCATGACGTCATATTAGCTTTAAACTTGTAAATATGTGTACATGTATATGCTTTCATTTTGTAAAAACACGATTCATCTTTGTTTTTTTTAAAGAATCAATAATTTCTATATATTGAAATGTATTTTTTATATACACTTTTACTAAGCGGTGTTGTAATACAGAAATGCAATACAACATACTGTATTAAAGAAGCGACATAGTGTTCCGCGTTTTCTTTCATGTAGAAAATCAATCCGACAGTAGGTCATTGTTCCGCTGTCTTAGGTCTAAACAGATTGGGCTAACTGTTTAATGTGGTTCGATTGTGATGATGCCTTGATGCTTGTTGTTTTTGTTGTTGTTGTTTTTTTTGGGGGGGGGGGGGGTGTTTTTTTTTTTTTTTTTTTTTTCGTTGATCTGGCTGTCGTACGTTGTAGTTGTTGTTGTTGTTGCGCTCCTCCATTCCGACCTCAAAAAAGTTAGTCTCGCATGAACCAGACTAACTTCGACCATGGCTGGAGAGTCTGGTAGTATTGCAGGTTAATTATTACAAAAAGGAAATGGCCGTCATTTGGCCCAACTGTATGATAACCGGGCTATATGATGGCCATTTTATGTTTGCAATAATTACCCTGCAATGCCACCAGACTCTCCCGTTGTGGTCGAAGTTAGCGCGAGAAGAGACTGGTTCATGCGAGACTACAAAAATCTGGGCCGACCAATGAATCGTGAGCACTTTAAGACGGAAATTTATTTAAAAACTAACAACAGCTGAAAAGTCGGGATAGAACCAGTTTGACTCAAATACAGTTGGAATTTGATAAACCGCGTGTATAACCAAAATAAGACATTATATAAACCGTAGTATTGATGTCCATACAGTGTTGGGTGTTGATGTAAACAACAACAGCAAGTAATTGTTTCAGAGAATTATACATAGCTTTAGTCTCTAAGGTAAGAATGTTTATCACTTCTGCTACTCACCTGCTGTTTGTCCTTCTCAATTCTGTTAAAGATTATCTTAATCGTGAAGGAACATCAAGGCATGCATTTGTCGGATTCATAAACAAAACTCATCGCGTTTCGGTTCTTTAAAGAATGGAATAGATTCCAAGCCTCAAAACAATTATAAATCTCCCCTTTAAGTGTGTTTAAGTACATCTGCAACTGATGACCTCAATGTTGTGAAGGTGTTTGAAACTAAAAACACTTAATTACAAAAACGTTTGAACCATGATGCTATGCTCGCCAAATAAATATTAAATTAATCAGCTTGGAAGAATTTTTAAGAAAATAGCCTTTGTTTGCTGTCGACCGATGTGATTTGTAAACGACTTTCTGATAGGCTGTTAGCTTCTACAATAGTCCAATGAAAGTTTTACCAGGTTCTGAAACCGATGAAAGCATGGGTGAAAAAGTATACGTCTGGCCTTCTGCATTTTGACCCTTGCTTTGAAAAGATGAATGATGGCAGAGGGGTATAGTTTTGAAACTGTCACATTGTTATAATTATGCTCTAGGGGTTGGTCATTTTGTAACCACCAGGTGTTATCTACATATTGAACAAAGTCTGAGTCCATACAGTAAAGGCCCTGCCATGATTTCGGTTTTATACAAATAGCAGCTTGTTTAACCTTTTTTTTTTTTTTTACTCTACCGATATGTAGTGTTGTTATGCACTGTACCTCAGCACACTGTATAGATCTGTGTTTAATTGTCACTGACATTTGATTCCTTCGCTGGTTGGGACGACACGCTATCATAGCAGTAAAATAACTTTAAAAACGGCATTAAGCTACTGTCCGGCAAACACAACTTCGCGTTTGCTATGTGCCATTGTCAAGAGTTATCGCTGGTACGAGTTATTCCCCTTCCTTAATTCAAAATGAATCGCACATGGACCAGATACGACGGTGTTCCACAGGCACATCTACGGGGGAGGAGCACATCATTTTAAAAATATTGTTTTTCTATTGGTCAATATTTTTAAAATAATTCTGTGCCTCTTGGTAAGTGCGTATTAATAATATTAGCGAATTAGAGTTCGTGTTCCTTTTGACACTTAATTTTCCAGCATCGATTTTTAAATATAAACATACCGAAAGCTCAATGATCACTTCTTGTTTCTGACTTAAGAAACAAAGTTTGAAAAGCTGGAGACAGACAAACTCTACACAAATTCCAGTTTTCAGATTGAATTTTTTGCAAAAATACTATCATCGTATCAAGAAGCAATTATTGTATCTCCAGTATCCGGACATGTGACTGACTGAATACGTTTTTGTTATACTGACGGTTACAGTTTCACGCTTTAAGCATTTTAATTATTCTCTCGCGGATTATAATCCCATTGTATTTAGGGACTCCCTCGGTTATTGAAGACTGAGTTAAAATGAGAAAGGTTAACCTTTCAAACCTTAACGCGGGCAGATGAATTGTCAGAACGGACACGGCCCCGTACGAGCCACAGTCTGCAACGCTTTCTTCATTAGAATTTGTTCATATTGAGAAAGTGCCATAAACTAGTTGGGGTCGGATCCATTTGAGACTTGTGTTTGTGTATAGTTACCCGCTTTCAATGTTATCACAAAATAACGAACATACTCTGAATATTTCTGACTATTAGCCTTTCATCGAGGAGTACATAAAAGCAAAGAGCGACAACTCTTTGCGCATAAAAGTGCTTACGTCAGTCTCTAGTGCGCGTGTGAGATCAGGGATATTGTCCAGAATGATCAAAGAGAGTAGTGGGTCACTGAGAGGTCATTGCAAAAATCCAGCGCACTCTTCATATAACGCACAAACAATTTAATACATGGTAACGCACAACCCTTCCTTATTATATAATAGCAAATAATAATTCAACCACCCTTCCTATTTACTGTCGTTCATTTGGACTCGTGCTCGCGTGAAATTAAAGAGATAACAAATTAAAGTTGAATTTATCGATGAAAGCCACAGTTCTAAATTACTTTCGAATAGCTAGCATATATGAACTTTATAGAAAAAAAGCAAGGCAACGATTGCCAAAATTCCTGGGCAGAAATAATTGAAAGATTGATTGATTGGTTGATTGATTGATTGATTGTATGCTTGCTTGCTTGCTTGCTTGCTTGCTTGCTTGCTTGCTTGGTCCATCTGTCGGTCGGTTGGTCGGTCGATTGGAAGGTTGGTTGGCTGGTCGATTGATTGATTGGCTCATTTATTGGCGTTTATTGCTGTGTTCAACTCTATTTGCTTGTTTGTTCATTAAGTGCCACATAAAGACACATATAGACTCCCATAATGCTCTAAGCCAACCTCCGAATTCCCTGTGAATTGGAAGCTTATTCCGAAGAGTAGGCCTACCATAGTGTCCGAGTCGAGCTGCGGAGAGTAAACAAGAGCTACATGTATGACTAATTTGGCTTGACGTATTTAGGAAGAGGTCAGCCAAAGTTAACCGACAGTTCACACCCAGTTCGATAGCAAGACTGTATTCTGTTCAAACCTCTCGGGCATATAAAGCACCCAAAGAGTTAGTCCCCGTAACCTTGGTTTTCCAAAACGAATTCTCAACCAGCCGTATCGGCCAACGCCTTGTGGTGAATTGTCTTTTCGTCCGTGTCGACCTTCAGATAACTCGAGCATGACGTGTTCAATTCGTCATATTCTGATATCGAGATCAAATCCTTCTCTCATTCGGCTAGATTTGGCTCTAAGGTATTAGCAGACAATTTAATTTGAAATCAAGTATTTGTGTAGTTATACAGATGACGTCATTGTTAGGGGGACTATTTTTTGTATTACTGAAATGCTTTGGTGTAAGCAAAGTTTGGTAGTTAGCGGGACGCGTCTGTCTGAGGTTGTGAGTGGCTTCCCAGTCCATACAGAACCATTCAATGCACTAACATGTTTATTATACACCCACTTATTCCAGTAAGTAAAATAAAATCATAATATCGGACATTCGGAAATTATTAGAAACGATTACTGGATTAATGTCAGTGCATCTTCACATTTCATTACGTTGCGTGGCGCTTATGGAAATAAATGGCGTCACGGTATGTTCTTTTCCATGCGACGCACAGCGAAACATGTCTACGCAAAAGAAAAGCACATGAATGCGACGTGCCAGTGACATGAATAAAGATCTAAGTCTAATGTCGTATTCAAAAGTGACGTAAAATAGAAAGAAGCTATTCGAAAAGCTCTGGCAAATGACGTAAACTCAGTGTTGCGGGATGGAATGATGCGCGTTCGTACGCAACGTCGCAATAAAAACGCATAACGATTATATTCTTATTTTTGTTTTTAATTTTTTTTATCTTAAACTTTATAAAAGACACTTGGTAGATATACATTTATAATAGTTACATGTGGCTGTATGCACTAGTATAATACAATATGCTATTTGACATGAATTGCCTAGTTTACGTAAATATCTGGGGTCAGTTGCTCGAAAGACGATTAGCCGCTAACACCAGATTAAACTGCTAATAACGGGCTAGTGATAGAACTACAACATGGCGTGACCTCATCAAATAGAGGATTAAATTTAATAGTGCTTCGAGCAACTGGGCCGAACGGAATACAATTGATAAAACCCAATTGTTACTCGAATGCAACCTTTTCATGAAGAATACACATTTATCATATTTACCCGTATCCTTATTTGCTCATCTATATCACCATTGACTACAGAATATGACATATCCTAGATAAACATACTTGTATACATATACCAAGGTATCTTTACCTAGTTTAACAGGCGGAGGTGAAAACACCAATTGGGAGCAACTACTAAACACACAGTCTTTTTACAATTGTATACAATATTATGGGGGAAAGAAAATTCAGAACAATTATCTAAAAACTTATGCAATGATTTTGCAGACGGACATAGACGACACAGATCGTCGGCATCCCATAAATGGCTAATAAAATGACTAGCAATGTTGCACCAGCGTTATTGAGTTCAACATCTAACTCGTACAGCTAAATAGAAAACAACGTCGGAGACAGTATGCCTCCCTGGCGTACACCATTGGATGTATTGAAAAAAAACAGACAAAGCTAAAAGCCCATTTAACAGCAAAGAGCTGGGTTTCAAACCAAGTACATAGCAGATCAACAATATACATATAAAAATGGACAATTTTCTTTAGAATGTAGAATGTCCACGTTAAAACCCAAACTGAAGGTCTGAAGTATAAAGGTGAAGTTCGCATTGATGTAAAATGACAGATTTCACAATTTTAGAAATTACATTAGCGACAGCTATTGCATGGTCTGTAATTATCAGAATCGTTAATATTACCCGTTTTGTTCTTAACAATGGGTGTGATCGTGACTTACCCCATTTCAGCGGGCATATGGCCATGAACAAACATGTCATTAATACACAGTGACACAACAACACAAAGAATTGGAGGGACATTTTGTAGATGTTCAGCACACAACCCATCAATGGCTGCAAATTTTCCATCTTCATATTCATTATTACGTCTTTTACATAAACTGGAGAAACAAACGATACATCAGGGGATATTTGGTCTAGAACCTCCTGTTTATATATTTCAGTACAAACACAGTTTAGAGTTTTCTTTTTTTATTTCCAGAGGTTAGTTATTGCTGTAGAACATTTTGCATAGGCAATTATGTTTGGAAGACCTGAATGTTTTTTACTTTAATTTGTTTCCAGAAATCGATACAAGAATTCTGCATCAATGCCCTTGCCATTTTATCGGCAAGAATAGTTTTTTCTTCCCGCTCACAGCATCGCAATTTTACGCTAACAAAATTGAGGAAACAAAGTGTTATTCAATGGCAGTAAAATATTATTTTACAAGTGGAGGAAATAGAGGGTATTACACAGTGAATTTTGAAAAACCGTAAATATTTCTCGAGTGAGTGGCGAAAGACATGTATCCTTTCAATCATTCAGGAGAGCAACACTATGGTATTCAAACTGCACGGTGTAGGCTCATACTCTTGTTATTATTTATATCAACACTAAATGTTTAAATCAACGCGGTTGTATTAATTTTGTGTATGGAAATTTCAAACCAGGCGAGTTCGGAACAGAATGGCGCTATTTTTAAGGTGAAGTGGAATAGAAGGACGTCTTTTGAAAAGTGACGATACATAACGTAGTTTTTGTGTTGCGTGGTGAAACGACACGCGTTCATATGTACCGCCACAATACAAACAAAGGGCTTTTGACAATTAGAGTGAATAACAAAAAGTGTTATTTACGGCAGTGAAATATGACTTTTAAGAGTGAAGGAAATAGTGGTGTTTCATCGACGTATAAATAATAAACTCCTCACTTTAGCACCTAGGTTAATCATTTGTGTGTGAGTCAGTATATTTATGTGCATAATTCGAATAGGTTTAACTGAAGTAGATCTCAGCCGCCTTGAGTAAACTAAGACCATGAGCTGTGATTTGTTCTGTATATGTCAACTTCAAACACACCCGTGCTTGGATGTATTATTATATGAGATCTCGGGCTTCTCTGTGCATGTTTAAGTTTAAAATGTAACGTCAGTTAAGATTTTAACGGTTTACTTAAATGTAGGTCTAAGTGAATACAATACGTGAATTTTACCGTAAAAGATTAGTTTTTAATATAATAGGAATTTTCCGAATTTACTTACCTTTCGGACTTTTTGACACATGGATTGTAATTGTATGTTTAATATGTTAAAGAATATGTATAAATATTGTTTTTAAATTGTTATGCATTGGTATTTTGTGTATCCCTATTTCAACATCGATTCGTGCTTAAAAATAAATACGATTTAAACGTCACCGTAGAATCAAATTTCCTGTTTACAGAAATGTAGGACGGACTGTGGGACGGACTGACTGACTGACTCACTCACTCACTCACTCACTCACTCACTCACTCACTCACTCACTCACTCACTCACTCACTC
>JAQQZZ010126338.1:0-14132 GCA_030265115.1 Mopalia vespertina
CAGTGATTCTGTTCAAGCTAACTACCCCATCACAGCTACAGTTTCTGGAATATTAGTCAGTATAAACAGTGATTCTGCTCAAGCTAACTACTCCATCACAGCTACAGTTCCTGGAATATTAGTCAGTATAAACAGTGATTCTGCTCAAGCTAACTACTCCATCACAGCCACAGTTCCTGGAATATTCAGTATAAACACTTATTCAGTTCAAGATAAATACCTTATCACAGTTCCTGGAATAGTCCATATTATTGATGACTGATCTGGGAAATTTAGGCTTAAGTTGCAAATATCACATCCACATAAAAAAGAAGTCCTAAAGAAATGATTAAAGTCTGACACAAATGGTGTCTTCTGTACCGTATCCAGCATATAACAATAATATCAGCAACTCCGCTATATCGTCCAGCTGAGCAAAGCAAATTCTATTTGGTGAAGAGAAGTCCAATTCTTCAAATAGAATCTGTACTAGCATTGCCATATTCAAAGAATAAAAAACAGTATTAGTTGAAAATTATATAAAAAAAATCCATTGGAGTGTTTGAAACCCATCTTCATCTCAAGGGCATTGCCAGAAAATCTTTCGAAGCAATGAATCGCCTGTATTTCTGCTACAGCTTTCAAACACCACATTATTGAACTGAAGTCTACAACAAGTCTATCACATCTAATGTTTCTGTGGAAGTACCTGTGACAACTGAATACCATCAAATGGATGTTAAAGACCTGCTTGTGTTGGTAGAAAAAACATGGAATGAAAAACATCTTTCAGAATCCCACTTCTGACACCAATCGTCAGTCTGATGATAACTCTTGAATGTCATCAAAAACATTTCACCTAGACTACATATAAATGAAATTGATTACAAAATAAATTTCTTCCATGTACAGAAACAGAAAGGAGTGATAAAGATAAATCTGTCAACACAATTATCACATAATTTTGGATATGCATCAAGTTCCATTAGAATGATTTATGATGCAGGATAGACAGTCGGTGGAAAAACTGGCCTCTTCATTGTCTACAGGAACAACTTTGTCTTAAGGAATAGCCAAGGAATTGTATGCATGTTTACATCAACAATGGTATTTGCTCTACTGAAATTTATGTCAACATTTGTTGATTCATCAATCATCTTCAACCTAGAAGAATTATTCTTTGATCGAAGTATTGGCATGGATTAATAAAACTTGTCGCCGACTAAGCTCTAAATAATGGCTATAAACCAATGTATAATTTCTGCTTGTTTGCTTTGCTCAAAGGCATGATGTCTGCAACCTATCCAAGAAATAAGCTATATCTATCTGTTGACACCCGTGTCAGTTTTTTTTTAATGGACACTATTGAAATTTGTCAGTAGTTTGAAGAAGAGTGGTACTGTGTCTAAAAACTTTGACCAAAAAATGGAATTCTTTATCGAGATTGGATAAGAAATGTTTGGAAAATGAAGTAAAAAATTTGATTATGTGCCACATGTAAAAACAAATTGGGCTGGCAGTTGACAATATTGAATCAACACCTTTGTGTTGAACTGGTTAATGAACAGAATGTATCAGGATCACCTCTTAAAGTTATTATCTTCAAATTTTGCAAAAGACCAGATCTGAGGACAAACTAATGGACAGAAAGTACATGTACTTGATCTCCTCACAGTGTTGGTATCTCCAAATTGTGCATCACGCCACAGCATAGCTGAAATAACATTGAATGTGGCGTTAAACAATAATCAATCAATCAGTCAAATTGTGCGAAAGACCAGATCTGAGCACAAACTAATGAACAGAAAATGCATGTACTTGATCCCCTCACAGTGTTGGTATCTTCAAATTGTGCAAAAGACCAGATCTGAGCACAAACTAATGAACAGAAAGTACTGGATCTCCTCGTAATGTCATTTTATCTAAATTGTGCAAAAGAGCGGATCTGAGCACAAATGAACAGAAAATATTGGATCTTCACACAGTGTCATTATCTTCAAAGTGAACAAAAGACCAGATCTGAGCACAAACTAATGAACAGAAAGTACTGGATCTCCTCGCAATGTCATTTTCTTTAAATTGTGCAAAAGACCAGATCTGAGCACAAACTTATAAACAGAGAAGACTGGATCTCCTCAAAATGTCATTTTCTTTAAATTGTGCAAACGACCAGATCTGAGCACAAACTTATAAACACAAAATACTGGATATCCTCATGTCATTATCTTCAAATTGTACAAAAAATGAACAGAAAGTACTGGATCCCAATCCCATCACAGTGTTATCTTGAAATTGTACAAATGACCAGATCTGAACACAAACTAATGAACAGAAAGTGCTGGATCTCCTTGCAATGTCGATATCTTAAAATTGCACAAAATACCGGATTTGAACACAAACTAATGAACAGAAAGTACTGGATCTCCTCGCCGTCATTTTCTCTTAATTGTACAAATGACCTGATCTGAACACAGCATAATGAACATGAAGTACTGGATCTCCTTGATGCTTCATTACCTTCAAATTGTACAAAAGAGCAGATCTGAGCACATAATAATGAACAGAAAGTACTGGATCTCTCGACAGTGTTGTTATCTTTAAATTGTACTAAAGATAAGATTTGAGCACCAGCTTAGTGATCTCCTCTAAGCTTCGTTATCTTCAAATTGCACAAAATACCAGATTTGAACACCGCATAATAAACAAAAAGTACTGGATCTCCTCAAAGCTTCATTATCTTCAAATTGTACAAAAGAGCAAATCTGAGCTCATAATAATGAACAGAAAGTACTGGATCTCCTTGCTATGTCGTTATCTTCAAATTGCACAAAATACCAGATTTGAACACAGCATAATGAGCAGAAAGTGCTGGATCTTTTCAAAGCTTCATTATCTTCAAATTGTACAAAAGAGCACTGAGCACATAATAATGAACAGAAAGTACTGGATCTCTTGACAGTGTCGTTATCTTTAAATTGTACAAAATACAAGATCTGAGCACAAGCTTATGGGATCTCCTCACAGTGTCATTTTCTTCAAACTGTACGCAATACCAGTTGTTTACACAACATTATGAACAGAAAGTACTGGATCTCTTCATGATGTCATTATCTTCAAATGGTACAAAATAGCACATCTGATCACAACCTAATAAACAGAAAATACTTGATCCACTCACAATGTCACTATACTCTTCGAATTCAAGTTTAAATGAGAATGTTCTAACAGCATGTAAGAAAAATCAAGGAATGGAATCAAAGCTACAGTAAAGCATTCTGTTTCGTAACTGAATTGAATGCTGTTGATGCTTAAAATATCTGATGGACTCTACATTTGACATCGAACTTATGGTCTACTACTATGGTTCATTTATTCAGCTGAACATTTGAAAATACAAATAATAAACTAGTATCACATGGTTGAAAACATGGAGTTTTTATACAAGCTTAATCTATTCATCCTTCTAGAACTAGTTGGATGACTAATTCATGACAAATGTACACACATTGTCAATCAAGGTACTCTTAAGACAGACAAGAAGTTTAACCATGTTAATTTGTTTGGAGTTATTTCTCTGTTGATTATCGTGTTTCAAGTTGAATTGTATTCTGCTGCATTTTTCACAAATAATTGAAAGCTTTTAAATTAAACTTAGACAATCCTACTGTTCTGATCTACTGGCTCATGACCATCAGCTGGTATAAATTCTACTATCTATTAAAACATATATCTGAAGCTGAGATAAATTGAAAATTTCAACAAAGGCAAACAAAATATATTTTCTGATGATTAAAGCTGTCAATATCACACAAATGAAATTTAAAAAAAAAAAAAAAATTAAGTGGAAAAGAATTGTTCAATTTGATCAGATCTGAATGCAATTCCTTTTGTTTCAATTTGCTTAATTTAGTTCATGCAATTATCAGATATGCACAGTTTTGCTGAATGTGGAACACTAACATGTCAGCCACAAGAATGCAATCATTATTGACATCTGCTTGTCCGAAGAACATCGTCATGGGAAAAGACCATATTTCAAAACCTAAAAGGAAATGCAGCAAAAGATACTTGTTCCATGGTCAGAACATGTTTTGGCTGAACCGTCATTGTGAGCATCGTAAAAATGTAATTTGCACTAAGACTTTCTGCTGCGAGTTCCCAAAGTCAAATGCTAAATAAGCTACAGGAAATTTGCATTCACTACATTTCAAAGACCAAAGCAAAGGAGTACAGTATTAATATGGTAGAATGCATCAAGCATAATCATACTGTATTTGCTTAGCAATGGAAGAAAGTTATTTTTCCTACAGAGCATCACTTCACATTTTATGATGGGGTTAATATGACATTGTATTATTGGAGTACAATGCCGTCATATGAGTGAAATACTATTAAGCAAGGCGCTAAACACCAATCAATTGATCCTTTGTATAGAATGATTTGCTTTATATCTGACCTTATAGGCTCCACCAGAGATGACTTCTCCAGAGGCCCCCCTATGAGACGAACAAGTCCAGCACGAGGTCCCCCAAGTCGCCCCACTCGTGGACCCCCAACCTCTCGCGGACCCCCACCCTCTCGTGGCCCTCCATCTCGAGGTCCCCCAATGTCCAGAGCTCCCCAAAGAAGCGGACCTTCGTTTGATGGGCCCCCACCTCGTCGGGATGACCGTGGAAGGGGTGACATGTCTCGAGGTCGTGGGCGTAGGCCTGATTTTGATGGACCCCCAATGAAGAGGCCCCGATCTAGTTTTCCCCCAAGAGGAGGAATTAGTAGACGTTAGGAGATGAGTGTCTGTCTGATCGTATAATAGAGTAACCAGGAGTAACTGTAAACCATAACGTTCACTAGATACTCGAACAAGGATTGCGCATTTGTTTTCTTGTTTTGTTTTGCTATAAAATTCGGCATTGACATTGCCAGCAAACTTGGAGACTTTTTTAACCAGCCAATAAATCATTTTATTTTACTGTTCACAAAATACGACGCAAGTTTTCATTGTAAATCTATCTTTTTTTGTCTCATCCCCATTTTATTCGTATTAAAATAAAAAATAATAAGCTTAGTTCTCTTCCTTTAATTGACGAGGACAATGTGTATATTTGCAATAATAAATTAGCAGATGGCAAACTGATAATCTGAATTTCTCGTAAAAAAATCAGGAATTAAAAAAGGAAACCGTATTTGGTCATGAAACAAGAAAAAATTCAGAAGGTTCAGGAAAATTGAACAGCAAACCTGTGAAAAACACTACCGAAGCCGAGGCAATGGGAAAAAAATCGTGGTTCATTTTCCCCAATTATGAACTCCACATTTCAAAGATTTAATTTTATTATCCAGACAGATGTTTTGTGATAGATGTAGCTCTTATGCCCACAGAGAGAAAATACCTGCTCTGCCTTGAACGTTTCATAAATCTTCATCAACATGCTTCAAGGCTTAATAATTGAACCAAAGGAAAACATGAGTAACAAAGATAACAAATTACATGCTTATATAACCAAGAAGTTGTCAAATTAGTTTTCAAACAATTCGTCAGATAAAAACTTCATATATATTCATCACTTCATTCAGTTACTCCGATCACAGTTAATACTTGAATAGGAATGAATTAAACTGATGATACAAATGATAAAGAAAGTGAAAGTGAAAATAGCACAAATCAATCTGTTGTATACAGTTAACTCTGGCTATTGTTTGCAGAGGTGGATTGTTTAAGTTTGATTTAAGATTGTTTGGCCAAAGTTCTGTGGAAATCTAATTGACAAGAAACTAATTGAGGAATACAACACTGCCTGCCAGGTAGAAAAGCTACTATAAACACAGAAATGTGAAAAGGAAGTGTCTATATTTTCGGATGGAATGAACAGTTACTTCAGTCTGAACAGTAGTTGCACATAATTTCACATCTTGTCCAAGTGCGGCTTTATTACACTTAAGGAAATCCACAAATGAATCTGCTATAGTTTTGTACCTAATGAGTAACGAGGAAGCGTGGAAATCTACATCTGTGCACATGACACTTCAGTCCCACATTGCATTGTCATTAAGCACTATTCAATCAACTTTTGGAATAACATTGTCATCAAGTATTTACTATTGGTCAAAACAATAAACCTGTATATATATACAGTTCACCAACATTCTCAATTTCTGATAAAGCCTTATCAAGCAAGGGCTTAGGCAGAGAGGTGCCCACACGTCCTGTGGAATCCCTGAATTAAACAATTGCCTCATTTGGACAACCTGCTGAATGTGGCGTAAAACACTAATAAATCAATCAATCAATCAATCATTTGGACAACCTGTTTTTGTGAACTTTTACATGCAGAAGTTAGGGAAACTAAAAATTGGACACCCAGTTACATCAAAAGTGAAGCAAAATTAGCAATTTGGACACCATACTTTTGATTTCTGGTTAAGCCCCTGCTATCAAGTACTGTTATGCATTTTAGAGAAATATGTAAGCGTAAACCTGTACTTTGGAGAGAATCTTGTGTCATGAAGGTACATTCCACAAGTCATTTGTATATGGTCCAATTTTGATTGGATAAGAGTTTGGCATGATCGAATACCTAAACCTAGTCGTTGATCAGTCACATCTGATATATTGAATTAAACAGAATGCACAGAATTTTGTTGACCTGGATACTCTACCAGAAACTTTGAGAAAATTGTAAGTCTTCTACCAGGGCTGGGGAGACATTTTTGAGTTAATGTGTTGCGAGTTGTGAAATGTCTATTCTTTCTTCACTAAATGACGAACTACAAGATGTTTTGGATGCAAGAATCACAAAATTCTCAAATTTCTCACCGTTTTAGAATTGAAAGAAGAAATAAATATTGTCTTAGAAGCGTTTTCAGTATATCGACATGGACTCTCCTTGGGTGTTGTTCATATACATTAGCGTTATACCCAGTATTCTGTTTCTATCAATAACACAAAACCTCCATGTTTTAGACAGTCTCTTCAGATATCTATATCCAGATCACAAGGCTAATAATAGGAAGAGAAGCAAAATTGCTGAGTACATAAGAAGGATTTTAAGGTGTCTGGATGGTTTAAGCTAATCAACACAATGTGATTGATACTTGGAAATACATATGGAGCTTAAGTTAATCAAAGATTGGGAGTTTTAAGATTTAGTTTTATGATCCTGAGGGATAATACAGTGAACATCACTGTGCAGGATGAGTATTTCATTATCATGAGAATATTCGATACAATCTATAATATAAAATTCAACGTTTCTTGTAACAAGTATGTCAATGGACAAGGGATTCTGCTTAAAATTGAACACATCTAAGAAATCTTGACATTATGCAAATATGCTAATATGTCATACTTCTCCAAAGATGTACAATAGTTGAATTACAATCGTTTCAAGTTTCTTTCTACATCAACATGCATAATAGTTGAAAGAACAATCGTGTCCTAAAAACTGATAAGACCTACCCCCCTCCACCCACGCACCACTTAAACATATCCAGAGGGCTATCAACTTACTGTCTAAAAAATCAAAGGCATTGAACAACATGTTTCAAAATTTATCGAGATTGTACAGATTTATTGAAGAAAAATTGGAACATGTGAATGACTAGCAGGAATTGCCACAAGAATAACTGCCTTGTTCAGACCGGATAAAAAACAAACACTTTTGGAATCTCAAAACAATGGTTAAGCCAACATTCTTAGCCTTTGAAGGTTTCCTTGCTGGAATCCAAGTAAAGCAGAAAACTATCGAGACCTGCAACTTACAACACACATGGACAGAGGAATTGTGTGTTTGGCAACTTGCAGGACACCCAGAACCGTAAGCTTAGTGTTTTGTGCTGAGCAACACCATTCTAAGAATAAGTAGAGGAGTGGAGAGCTGTGACTAGTATTCTAGGACCAAAGATGATCTATTGAGCATATTTAATTCCAGGAAATGTTGAGTCACAAACAATTTAAAAACTTAAAGAAAAAAAACGCCTGCAGGGAAACCCTTTTTGCAAATAAAAAGTTGAGAAACTTTTCACCAGCAAATTTCCAATACAATCCTCCTGGTACACCTGATGGACTTGTCTAAAATATACTAGGAGCAGATATACAAGGCTGAAAGTTGTTTGGTTCCAGCACATAATGGTAGAGTGGAGACTTTCTCTCTGTATAAGAAAACCTCATTACTTCTGACATCAAACACCAAGTTAAAAAAACAAAGAATCTAATTTTTTGACCTCCATATTCTTCTAATTTTACATCTTTGTTTGATTGGGGTTATTTCACGCCTATGGCTGTGTGCCAACGCCATGGGTGGAGGCTTACTGGAACAAAACACAGGACAATCATAAGGCACAATACAGTCATGCCACAAACAGACGATCTGTGTGCTGCCCGTAACTGAGAGTACTAGGGCAACAGGAACCGCCCTCCCAACCAATTAAACTTCGGAAAAGTAAGTAAACTAGAAGGAATCCAGTTCATTCACAAAGTATCTGTCCACAGCAATGTTCCTCTGGCAAACTAAGGCAGTCAGTTCTAAGCCCTGGTGGAACTTTAATTTCCACACTGCAAAACATTTTATGGTTATGTTGGCGTGAGGATAACTGTACAGAGGAGTTTCCAGAGTCAATCTGCTTTCAGAAAGCGTATAGGCACCCAAAATATTTTGTGCCAACATTTTTGTCAAAATATTGCTATTTTCTGTGTTGAATCCAGCAGAAAGGGAGTATAGAACCAAGATAATGGTCTGATGAGTTAGGTATAGGTAGCTGGAAAACTCTTCTAGAATCTCCCCTGCTGTAGGATTACATCACTGTCATTTAAGTGTAATATACCCCATAACATGGCATAAAACACCAATCAGCCAGTGAATCATACAAGAGCTCTGTTCAGTTTTCACCAAGTGTGCTTTGATACTGGTATGCTTAATAGTCTTATCAGTGTATTGCTCAACAAACAGAGGGCATCTGATGGACGAAGTTGTGTTAATGTAATTAGCAGTGGTATAGTGGTTCCAGGAGTACAAAAGGAAAGCCTACCATTTTGGAAAAATTAGGAATTAGGACACTTTTGTCCTAACATTCATCAAGGACAAGGAATGGCTTGGAGGTTAGACATGAGCTTTACAACTCTGAAACAAAAATAAGGAAAAACTCCCTAGCGGCATCGTGTCTAATTGTGAATCCTCTTTCAAATGCATTCTTGTTCATAAGTTTTTGGTGATCGTACAAAAGTAACCCTGTTTGACCTTTTAGAACAACTCCTTCAAGGTCACTAACAAATTTAGACAGACCACATACAGCTCCGCTGTAAAATTACAGAATGGTTTTGTAGCTGTATTCCAACTAAATTTATAAAAAAAAAGACTTTACAACTTGCATTCAATAATAAAGAATTATTTAGGTACAGTTACTAACATCATTCTCCAGCATTCAGTCTGCAAATGTTGTCCTCTCTTAAACAATTTTGTCAACTGACCAAAAATATCACAATTTTAGATTAGCATATGAATTTAATTGAACATGCAAATTTGAAATATGAAGTCCAGAAACATACAAAAACTTTCCAGTCTTTTTAGTTTCTACACTAAGTGTGGAGTAGGAATGAAACCAACAACTGCAACAACAGATTGCATTGCATTACAGGGGCACCCCAAATTATTACAGATTACATTAGAGGGAAACCTCAACTTGCTAGATTGCTTTGCATTAGAGGGGCACCCAAAATTACTACAAATAACATAAGGGGCACCTCAAATTACTACGCATTGCATTAGAGGGGCACCACAAATTATTCCAGATTACATTAGAGGGGCACCCCTCAAATTACTACAGATTACATTAGAGGAACACCTCAACTTTCTAGATTGCTTTGCATTAGAGGGGCACCCAAAATTACATTAGAGGAACACCTCAACTTACTAGATTGCTTTGCATTAGAGGGGCACCCAAAATTACTACAGATTACATAAGGGGCACCTCAAATTACTACAGATTGCATTGCATTAGAGGGGCACCCCAAATTATTCCAGATTACATTAGAGGGGCACCCTTCAAATTACTACAGATTACATTAGAGGGGCACCCCTCGCATTACTACAGATTACATTAGACGGCATCCCTCAAATTACTACAGATTACACTAGAGGGGCACCCCAAATTGCTACAGATTGCATTAGAGGGGTACCCCAAATTATTCCAGATTACATTAGAGGGGCACCCAAAATTATTCCAGATTACATTAGAGGGGTACCCCAAATTGTTACATATTTCATTTTATTAGAGGGACACATCAGATTACATTAGATGGGCACCCCAAATTACTACAGATTGCATTGCATTAGAGGAGAACTCCTCACATTACTACAGATTACATTAGAGGGGCACCTCAAATTACTACAGATTGCATTAGAGGGGCACCTCAAATTACTACAGATTGCATTAGAGGGCACCTCAAATTATTACAGATTTCATTTTATTAGAGGAACACCTCAACTTACTAGATTGCTTTGCATTAGAGGGGCACCCCAAATTATTACATATTTCATTTTATTAGAGGGGCACCCAAAATTACTCCAGATTACCTTAGAGGGACATCCCTCAAATTACTACAGATTACATTAGAGGGGCACCCCTCAAATTACTACAGATTACATTAGAGGGGCACCCAAAACTACTAGAGATTGCATTAGAGGGGTACCTCAAATTGTTACATATTTCATTTTATTAGAGGGACACCTCAGATTACTACAGATTACATTAGAGGAGCACCTCAAATTACTAGATTGCTTTGCAAAAGAGGGGCACCCAAAATTACTACAGATAACATTAGAGGGGCACCCCAAATTACTACAGATTGCTTTGCATTAGAGGGGGACCCCAAACTACTACAAATTACATTGGAGGAACACCTTAAATTACTACAGATTGCATTGCATTATAGGGGGCACCCCAAATTACTACAGATTACATTAGAGGAGCACCTTAAATTACTACAGATTACATTAGAGGAGCACCTTAAATTACTACAGCAGGTGGTTAGAGGGGGCTTCATGTTGCCCTGGTGTTCTCAGAGCTAAAGGGGATCTGTTTGTGGTGTGGTATTGCGTCCTGTTATTGTCCCGTATTTATCCCATCTTGTCTTTGTTTGTTGCCAGTGGTGTCGAGGGTGGTTTCCTTCACCCATTGGGCTGGCACGTTGTCATATAAGTGAAATACCCTTGAGTACGACGTAAAACCCCAATCAAACAAACAAATAAATTACTACAGATTGCTTTGCATTAGAGGGCACCCCAAATTACTACAGATTATATTGGAGGAGCACCTTAAATTACTACAGATTGCATTGCATTATAGGGGGCACTGCAAATAAGTAAAGATTGCATCGCATAAGAGGGACACCTTGAAGGACTACAGATTGCATAAGTGGGGAGCCTCAAATGACAGCTTGGAGCTTGCTCTTAAATCATGATTATCTTTCAGAACCTTGATGATATTGAGTGGCCAGAACCATAGCAATGTTCTTTAAACATTGGCAAGAACTGGTTGTTATTAGATTAGGCATATTAAAATGGGACAAAAGCATTAATCATCCAGATCAATAATAATAGACAAGTCAACCTGGCCACAGAAATCACACAGATTCAACAAATACAACACTCCAACATTAAATGTATCCTACACATCTTTCAGACATTCCCTTTTCATAGACACCAACCAATATTTTCTTCTCAAAATAAAAGATTTATTTGAGTCTCTCACTTAAGTCCGGTTTCAATCCCTGATCATTCCAATGTGCTTTGTAAAAGGATATGTGGAGTTATCAAGACATGCAAAGGAGAGGAGCCAAGCATCGAATTCATCCTTCATCGAATTCAGTTATGAGTTTCAAGGTACTCCTTTTTCTGAATGGAAAGAGTCATTTATTGATTACCGTCATCACAATCAATCTTTATTTACTTAAAATTCCTTGGATTTATGAAGTTGAGGAACTTCCAACATTTGTGAATTAAAAGAGCATGATCTTTGAATCTAGGAATTGAAAATATCCAACTGGTCAGCCTTTATTCATTTTAAACATTAATCCCAATTTCACTGACATAGTCGGTTTGCTGTTCCACAATTTAATGCTGTGCTTTATTGTGTACTTTTACACTTGAATAATGCCTATCTAGCCCAAGTACAACAACTAGATGCCTTCACTAGGTAGCGGTAAACGTCACTTCAAGGAATATTGAGAGACAAACCACCCAATGAATGAGCACCAATGGCCAAGTTTTTTAGATAAAACTGAAGATTGGATCTATACACGGTCAGACAAACAATCAGCTGGACAGACAAAACAATTGAGGGAAATTGTTTTCTATCTCATCCACAGGTACCTGTATCATGAAGTTGCTGCAATGGTTTTACCAGATTTCCATTTCTCAATAAAACAAATGTCCCAAAACTTTACTGACGTAAAATATCTTAAAGGAATAAAAAAGGAAGACGTTTACAGCTTTGATACTATCATTATTAACCATTTGACCCATTGAATTCTATGCTCTTTTCGACAGATTCCTACTTTCTCTTTTCGAATAATGTTAACTTATTAAAATAGATATAGCAGATTACAATTTGTACACAAAAAGTACACTAAGGTATCCATGATAACTTTCAGACCAGAGCTCATTACATATATCAAATGGTTGAATATTCATATATGGAGAGGAAGAAATCGTATTAACACGATTACCTGAGCAGTAAATGTTTTTTTCAACCTGTAGTTTTTATTTGGAACCGAAGAGTAATAAAGCGTGTATTTAAACTGCCTGATTGTAGAAGCAGGTTCCTTAGCTCTGCACTCTTCAGAAATAAGGCAGAACCTTGAGCTGATCTACATATATGGTCTGTCTTGCATGGTAAATTTGAGCACTAATATAACAGCATATTTCAGGTCTTGCAGCTTGGTCTTGGACCGCTGGAGTCCGCTTGCTGTTGCCATTGTACTCTCAGAGCTAAGAGAATAGACAAAGCTTCTCTGTTGTGTTGTCTTTACTTTGCTCCTTGTGATTGTCCTTGCTTCGCTTCTGCTGCCTGTGACATCAACGGTGGTTTCCTTAATGGTTTATGCAGGAACATCGTAATTTGAGTGAAATAAATTTGGGGAAAATATTCAAACCAAATTATTCAAGCTAGTTTGAACTACTTGTTTTAAACTTCAACTCTTGATGTTAATAGCTTCATGTTAAATGTGTTTTTTATATTTGTGCCCTAAAATTTATATGTGTGTACATTTGTATCTCTTTATAGGCTGAATTATACAGTTTCCATTGAAAATACGATTCCAAACTTACCAGCTGCAGAGGTGACTCTCTCGTGGCTGACAATGAAGTGAACCGGGTATGGTCCTCTTATTGTGGTGAGTTTATGGTTTTTTAGTTGAGGGTGCGCTCTCTGTCTAGGGTTAGCATGCAGACCATCAGAACAGGCATGCAGATTTACTGAGTATGAGGCCTTCTGAGCACACGGTGGTGAAGATTTACATGTACTTAGTATGATACCTGACACAGCAAGCACATTTGCTTTAATGGTTGTATAAATTTTGGCTATTTAATGAGAACATTGCCATCAAAAACAGGCAGCTATGGCTTAGTAGTTAGCGTGTGTGATTTATTTGTCTTCATTTGTTGACAGAGGAGCACAAAACATTAATGCATTGACAGCAATGAAGCGTTACACTCAAAATGTTACACACAAACAACAAACCAGGCAACTTATAAAGAGTGTTTAAATTTGCAAAACTTTTTGCTGGTATACTGTCATTATACAGTCCTCAAAAGGCGCAAATGACTCTTGCATCGCAGCATGCCTAAAATTTGTTTAAGTCCTATTTCCCATATAATACTCTATCAAACCCGTGTGGAAACACATTGTGAGAAACATCAAAATTTGTGCCGGAACTGATACTATGGTGATTGATATACCATGGTATATTCTCATTTGAATAATTATCTGTTTACGAGTTTTCATTTGCAACATTTTAAATCTTTTAAATTATTATTGTGATTACAGCCATGTACATGTACAGTTTATTCTTGTCATGGCGCATCAGGCCTGTGCTGTTGGGGAGAACAGGGTTTCCCCATGGTTATGCAAACTTAATTTAGGAGGACCTATTTATAGGT
>JAQQZZ010126349.1:0-28678 GCA_030265115.1 Mopalia vespertina
AAAAAAAAATCTTGATTAAAATGGCCACGCATTAGTCCAGTGATTGTTCTCGGACTTGGCAAGTCACGCGATAGCAGAATGTTATGGGCTAAATTCCAATGCCAGTCCTTACTTTACTGAAACAATTTCTATCACATGTTTTATTGTTATACCTCATGTCAAGTTATTTTGTTCTGATTGGTCGAAAACATAAAACAAAACTATGTATCTGTCGATCCCATGTATCACAATAGTAATATTGCACGCATGCGCACGGGACATGACCTTTATTACGCTCCCTGTTGTTGTTATTTTCCCTTCCTTAACATGAACGTGTTCTCTGATAAGGCTGGGGCTGACTGACTATGTCACTTGAAAGTGTACTGTTATAAGCCAAACAGAGACTGACCAAGTCGTCAAATAATTCAGAATTAGTCAAATCTGAAAACGATAAAGTGACGTCTCGAAATATTTTACAGATATTTCTAAAAATATAGATATTTTTAATTCCTTTTATGAGAGCTCTTATTCCGTAAGTGATATGTCTGGTTCGTTTAGTGTTCTGTGTAAAACGAATAAGAGATATCTGTAAATGGATTGGAGATATTTGTTGATGAATGAAATATATTTGTATGTGAATAAGAGATATGTCTGAATAGTTATTCAGATCTAACATCTAACCAATAATAGATATATCTTATTCATTTAATTTTAGCAAGTGATGTGAATAACAGAAAATAACATAATGATTTATCAGCTGTCTGCAATTGATTTCCTTTCACGCTTTCACGTACATTGAACATCGATTTTCTCGATCCGCCAAATTATGCCGTTTTATTCTTCCATTCAAATTTCAGTATTTACTGATATAGTATATTGATGTTTTTCAGTATTTACCGATATAGTATATTAATGTTTTTCAGTATTTACTGATATAGTATATTGATGTTTTTCAGTATTTACTGATATAGTATATTAATGTTTTTGAGTATTTACTGATATAGTATATTAGTGTTTTTCAGTATTTACTGATATAGTATATTAATGTTTTTTCAGTATTTACTGATATAGTATATTGATGTTTTTTTAGTATTTACTGATATAGTATATTAATGTTTTTCAGTATTTACTGATATAGTATATTTTAAATACATGAAGAGAGAAAAATGTGCTTGCCTCCACCGGGATTCGAATCAGGGACCTTTGGGTTACAGGCCCAACACTCTTGTTTTTAATGCCATTAAGCTGACCAAGTTGTCAAATATTTCAGAATTCGTCAAATCTGTAAAAGAATAAGTGACGTCTCGAAATATTTTACAGATATTTCTAAAAATAATAGATATCTTTAATTCCTTTCATGATAGCTCTTATTCCTTAAGTGATATATCGTGACCGATTAGTGACATCTGTAAACGAATTACAGATAGCTGTGAATAAATTTAGAAATATCTGTGAATGAATTTAGAGATATTGGTAAATAAATTAGAGATGTTTGTTGATGATGAAAGATATTTCTATATGAATTAGAAATATGTAAGAATAGTTATTTACATCTAACCTATAATAGATAATAGTATATATTTTTCATTTACTTATACCTTTAATACATTTAGTGGTATCGCTTATCCGGTAAGTAATACCTTTAAATGAATTAGTGATATATGTTGATGGATAAGGTGTATTTGTTAATGGATTATATCTATCTATAAATGGATTATAGACATCTGTAAATGGATTAGAAATGTTTCGAGATGTCCGTTAATGAAGTACTGATATCTGTAAATGGATTGGAGGTATCGTAAATGAATAAGCAATGTTTAGAGATATCTGTTAATGAATTACTGATATCTGTAAATGAATTACTGATATCTGTAAATGAATTACTGATATCTGTAAATGGATTAGAGATATCTGTAAATGAATTAGTAATGTTTAGAGATATCTGTAAATGAATTACTGATATTTGTAAATGGATTAGAGATATCTGTAAATGAATTAGAGATATCCGTACATGGGTTAGCAATGTGTAGAGATATCTGTAAATGAATTACTGATATCTGTAAATGGATTAGAGATATCTGTAAATGGATTACTGATATTTGTAAATGGATTAGAGATATCTGTAAATGAATTAGAGATATCTGTACATGGATTAGCAATGTTTAGAGATATCTGTAAATGAATTACTGATATTTGTAAATGGATTAGAGATATCTGTAAATGAATTAGTAATGTTTAGAGATATCTGTAAATAGCTTTGAGTCATCTAAAAATAAGTTACAAATATCTGTAAATGAATTAAAAATATGTCTAAATAAATCAGATATCTGTATCATTCCGATTTAATGATGATTTGGTTCTCCATAAGGTACTCATGGTTATAATAATAATTGGCACAATAAAGAAATATGAAATGTTAGACTTATTTTTAGAATGTTTTGTAAACAATATATATTTTTGTTTTTAAAAAATTTATCCGTCAAGTCTAAAACGCCAAATGAAATGAGCATTGGTTATGATGTATAACCTTTTGCCCTGGGACCCAAAGTTTCTGTTGGCGGCCCTGGCGGCAGGTATCACTCTTGGAGGTCCAGGAGCTAAGGGGCACTACGATTTGTTTGTTTGATTGGTGTTTAACGTCGTACTCAAGGGTATTTCACTTATATGACGATGGATTGTCCAATTCACACTGCTCCTTGCCTAACTAAGGTGGAAAACCGGGAGGAAAGGTCGTAAAAAACACCCCCGCGATTTCTGGAGCCACATCATCTGACTCACTCAAATACCTGATGGTCGCAAGACAGACTCGATCCCGTGAACGGTAAATCGCAGTAGGATTAGTAAGCGCACACGCTACCACTAAGCCACGGCCGGGCCGGGGCAATAAGAAGCCGACCTGTTAATTCGTCTTTGTTGTTTTGCCTTTGTTGTATTGGTCGTCCTGTCTTATCTTTGTTTATTGTCAGTGGCGTCGCCTTGGATTTCTTTACACAACAGGCTAGCATGTCGTCATATAAGTGAAATAACCTTAAGTACGACTTTAAATACTTCAAACAGATAAACCTAGCTCGCACGCTAAATACTTGATAAAACCAATCAACCTGATATTTCCAAGTTAGTTTTTGGATGTAGTAATCCGTTTTTTAAAAATTTTCATTTAACTTTCCTAAATGTCCCATATGACAGCACTCGTTTTGTGACATGGTAGTTTGTCATCAAAACGATGCTCCTGAAATAAGCCCTATATCCCTTGAAAGGTTACCATTTAAATATACTTAAATATGGCATCGACATATTGTTTCTACATTTTATAAAATCACCTCAGGGTTACAAATATATACCTACCTACGACCACTGTTAGCTGCCATTTGCGCGTGGCCAACCCTCTTCATGACGTCACGCGACTTACACTCTTGTTAGTTACGGGTGAATAAAACACCATAACATTATGAATTTAAACCGATTAGAAAATGTTACAGAAAGCAATACGTTTTAGCTCTGTGGAATTGCACCGCCGCAGTTTAAAACTCTGGCTGGAATGGCTATTTGATGTACGAATGGTTGCACACTGTCGCTGAGTATAAAGTGAGTTACTACATGTGTGAACTGTCAAAGGGCCTACTATAAACGTTCGACTCTATAAGTCATGTGACGTAGGCCCCTGATGTGACAAGAAAGATATTTGATTGGTCAATATTTGTGGAGCTCTTGTGTTTAGGGATTAAAGTAGCAAGACATGGCCGCGTGGCTGAATTTGACTGTAGGTTAAGCATTACCCAATGTTTAAGATCCAATTATAAATATATATTCAAGCTCGATTAGAAAATTGGAGAGCATAATTCAAAACAAGAAATGATGCTCGTTTTACCTATATGCATTTTATTGCAGAGAGGAGCATCGCTTTAACATCCAGCTAGTTCCTGTGACATTCACTATAGACGGAGCAGGTCTTCAGTCATATGGGTCATCTACGGAACCGTAAAAGGGACATGGGAAAAATTAATTTGGCCACAATGAAATCCTTATAACGAGATAATAGGTCGTTACAACGAGATAATAAGTCGTTATAACGAGATACTATGTCGTTATAACGAGATTTTTAGTCGTTATAACGACATAATAAGGCGTTATAAGGAGATACTATGTCGTTATAAGGAGATTCTAAGTCGCTATAACGACTAAGTCGTTATAACGACTAACTAAGTCGTTATAACGAGATAATAAGGCGTTATAACGTGACGACTTAGTTACTCGTTATAACCACTAAGTAACTCGTAATAACGAGTTGTTTGTAGAAAAAATATTATTTTCCCCATGTCCCTTTTACGGTTCCGTGTAGTCATCACACGATCCCCCTAAACTTAAATTGTGTTTTTGTACCGTTTATGTTAATACTCCCTAATACTGGGCGCTATATACATATCATATCGCCAAGCCTTATAACTGATTCAAATAGACTGCACTTAAACTTCAAACCAAAAAAACAAAAAAAACAAAAGCCCTGAAATTCTTCGCAGTCATAACCTATAGAGACTATGGAACAATAACAGGCCTAACTATTTCAGCTTTGTAAAACATTTATCTTTGCTGTTGCTTTTAGGTATTGTTAACAACAACAATAAGCTACTTACTTAAAACACTACATATACGGTTGAGTATATCTATAAACAATTTTGTGGTCGATGAAACGCTATTATGTTTTAGCCAAATGCGCCGCGCCAGTTCAGCTGTGTTTAAGGCTCTCGCCATACACAGTTGCCGATAACTCCATGGCTTGCATTCAGTTGATGTGTCTGTGAACAGTCACCGATTTGACTTGATACGGACTGCAGACAAAATCTTCCAAGTAAAGCGGCGATGGACAAAGCGTGGTGGGCAGGCCGTACGTAATTTGTTAAGTTTAAACAGTCCATTTGTGAATATGTATAAAAGCGAAACTTGTTTGTGTTGCTATTGTCATTTTAAACGCCGTGACACAGTTAAGTCGCTTGAAGGCGTGACTAAAACGTGACAGATGATCTTGCTTGTCCTTTTTGATTTTGGATATATAAACCTTCCCAGCCTTCATGGACGGAGTAGTAAAGGGATTGTTGTATATAACATAGATAGTCGAGAGATAAAGCGTACGTAATTATATGCTGATATGCCAAGAAAGGTGTAAATATATAGATAGATAAACACCTGTTCTTTCGCTACTATAACTGTTTTGGATACACTGGCAGTCATCATTCCTGATAGAGATTTCACTGAAATCGGTAAGTTTTTTTATTTGGATGTTTTCTGTGTTAATATGTTTTGTCCATACGTCATCAAGCTTTGTTGAAAAAAACAATTTGTTTTTGAGAATTAACAAAAAAATTTAATGACTCGCCAATTATTAATAAGTCGACTCACTGCCAACTGGTCTGCTAAGGGTAGTCTGGATATGTATTTATTCGTATACTTTCATGATACAATGAGCATAACGCCTGTAACCCAAGGGTCCCGGGTTCGAATCCCGGGGGAGGCAAGCAACTTCTCTTCATTTATTGAATATATACAGTTAGCTACTTTGACTGGCTTCTTGAGGGGCATTTAGAAGCAGGGGTAGTAACATAACAAGTTTGTTTTCAATGAATATACAATTTCCGGGCTTTATTGACGAGCTTAGCTCATTATGGCTCTTTCATAAACCCAAAAGTTGTATATTCATAAAAAAAAACCTTTGTTAAGTTACTTTAAGTGGCATTTAGTACTTGGTAGATCTATGCAATAGGTAAACAACTTCTGGATGAACTGCGTCTGTGTTCATTTATCAAGACAATGATTTGATTTGTTTGTTTGTTTAATTAGGGTTTAACGTTATTTCACTCATATGACGGGTATATGAGCGAGCCACACGATGTGAGTCCGGCAATCGCGGGGGTGTTTTGGCGAGGTTTCCTCTCGGGTTTCTACCGTATTTAAGCAAGGAACAATGTGAAGTGTGAAACAAACACACAAACATACAAGATAATAGGACAGCGTGCAAATGCTGTGAGTATCAACACCGGAACGGTGTCTTACTAAAAAGAAAAGTTGTTACTCGATAAGTAGTTAACTGTGTCATATACAGAGAGATTAAAGGAGTGGTACACAATTCTAGATTGTGTAGCTTATGTGAAACCTTGTTATCAAACATATGGAGGCCAGGAATTTATTCAGGCCGAAATATAAACAGATAGGAGTTAACAGGGTGTGAATACTAATTTCATCAGATCGATGGTCGCCGCCATGTTTGACCAACACTATAAACCTCTGCCGCGACTACTATATGTACATTATAAACTTAAACACAAAACTTAAGGATAAAATAAACCGAAATACGCCAAGAAAAGACCATCCTTTCTTTCAAATACATTAATATTATATTTTCGTTGAGGACTATTTCGTAAAAGGTCTTCGAAGTTATTTAATTCAACCCGGAGTATATATGAATAGCATTACGTCACGGTCAAAAATCAAAGTTAATTTCCAAGGGAGATAATTAAATCTATATAGTTGTTGATGTATTTAACCATATACTGCATGAAATCCTCTAGCTGTCCACATTGCTTTAGTAATGCAACAAGCTATATATGAAACCAATTGTCGATGTTAAGCGATGAACACAAAGAGCTACTTCATATTACAAACCATGCCGCGTTCGTGCTGTGTAATTCATTTACTTAAGGTATACCAAATTAAATGTATCTATTTGAAATGTCCGAATACAGAATTTTTATTTATATAAAATCATGTTTGAAAAGTAAGGTATCGCCACGTACACTTTGATTCGCATGCTACCGGCAAATTAATTCTTCAGGAATCCGGCATCTCTGTGTTTTTGTTAAAATTCTCGAGTATACATGTTTTATTGCATATATTGTTGAAACGTTGGCGTGTGTTAAATCCAGAGTCATATCTAGTGAGAATAGTTCACAGCAAAATTAACAATGTTTAAAATGTTTACAACCTCAGATTTGAAAATATCGGCGGCCCACATCCACGCACACATTTCCAACAGCTGAACTCATCTTTAATATTGCAGCTATATTGAAGTACCGATTTTAACATTCAATAAAAACAACCCAAGTATTCAATTGGGTGTCGCTCTACGTCAGTTGTGGACGTATATCCAATATTGTATTTGGTCAGCCTAACCATATACTTCGCTCAATATACAGGCACACATTACAATCGACAAGTGTCAACGCGGAAATTTATTCAGCTAGTTACTGACTATGCAATATGATATCTGTCCAGACGGGCGTAACATGCGCTTTGGGAAATATATTGTTGGCGAAATGACATGTTGATGAAGGTTTTACTACAAAATAAAAAACAACAACAGACAAACGCATTTTCCGTTACTCACGCAAGGTGTTTAAACCCAGAGCACTGGCACTGAGATCACTTTCATGTTTCTTCGCGTGGTCTCCGGTTTACACGGATTTTGACCTAAGCAATTCAAAATTTGTAAAGCTTCTTGAGAGGACTTCCCCTTTTCCTTCTGTATTAATAAGCTAATTTTAATTTGGCGAAAGTGGAATGTTAAAGGTGTTAAAATCAAGAAACAACGGTACGTGTTTAATCGGCTTAAATCGGATTAAGGCTCATGGCTTCTATTCTGGAGATTTATTTACATAAAAACATAAAATACAAATTTCACAAAAGTATCCATTGAAGATAACGGCTGTCCGCCTCTCCGCGTTGGTAAAAACTCTAGGAAACCTCGTAAAAACCACCCCCGCGATTGCATGCCGGAGCCACATCGTGTGACTCACTCATGGACCTGATAGTCGACAGGCTGACTCGATCCCGTGAACGATACATCGAAGTAAGATAAGTTAGCGCACACGCTAATCACTAAGCCAAGGCCGCTGGCCCGGATTTAGATGAAGAGAGGCCTTAGGCTATTCCACTTGTGAGGCCCCTACAAAGACGTCTAAGAAAGGCATAACAGTGCCAAAAATATTATAAACCTTGGTTGTATATAAATGAACGAGTTTATGTGTCCTGCAACAATGGACAAATCGGCGCCAAATTTCATCTTTTGTTTCTCTGTAACAGAACTCAATTATTGCGTCAAATTTAGCTTCCAAGATATTGCGCTATAGTCGTCCCTAACGCCCCCAAGACAAGGGTTTTTTTCTACTCAAGACAACTAATTATTTAAAAAAAACTATCGATACACATCCAAACACCAAAGTAAGCTAGGCACCAGACGGTTGCTCGAAGCGTTATTAAATTTAATCCACTATTAGATGACATCACGTCATGTTGAGGGTCTATCTCTAATCCACTATTCGCGATTTTATTTGTTGTTAGCGGCTAACAACATTTCGAGCAACTTTTTTTGTGGTGCAGTATTTTGTAAGGCATTTGTGCATAACTTCTAATGTGACTTGTGTATGCTTTTTTATCTATTCCGTGTGAATGCATAAATGTTATCATTTAAATTATTTTACACACAAATCGATAATGCATGTTAAATTTGATAATTTATCACATGATAGTAAAATAACAGTTAAATATCTGTTGAATATTTCACATCAAACATCCCGAGTCCTAAGCATTGTGTCCAATCGTTATCAGATAAAATCTAATCACTAAATATTTATATAATTGGCAAAATATATTTGAATTATATATCATTGTATTACTTATATTTTTCAATGTTAAATATATTACGTTTTTTTTTTTTTTAAGCCATGTAATAAATGTATAAACCATTTGCATATACTTCACGAGCCATCCCAGTGTGGATTACAGTGAACTAAATGAATTTGAATTTGAAATCACCGAGTTTGCAAAGATGGAATCATTGAGCTGTGAATGTTGGCGAAATTTGAACAAACCATTCTTGGTTATGTTGTTCAAAGGTAACAATAACAATATTGTCACTTCGGTTTTTCCGTTTTTTTTCCACAGATTTTGACAGAATTTATTTTGGCGTGCATTTTATTTAAAAATTAGTTCACCCTTAGAAATATTGGATCTTTGAGGGTTCTTTAGAAAAGAGGATGGTTCTATATGGAATCAGGGGGTTCTATATGGAACCACAACGACAAAAACGGTTCTTTGATATGAAAAGAAAGGGATAAATACTTGGAGCAGTTGTTGTGAGGGTTTCATACAAAACCAAAAAGGGTTCCACCAGACCCATATCTGAAGAACCTTAAAAGGCTCCATTAGAGCCATATATTTCTAAGGGTCTACAATCGGCATAACGCGCCGCGTTGTCAAAGAGGAAGAAAAACAAAATAAATTAAATGAGCCTTAATATATAGTTTTTAGTCAATTATACTGAAAAAGAAAGGTGTTTAAAGTTTGTGGATAGCTTTTCTAATCATGTAAGAGGCAATATAGTCACTGACTTGGTAACTCATGTATGGTGGAAGTCCCATGCCATTTCATTTCTGTACCTATAATATTGACTAGTATTTTATAAATATTCGCAATTATCGCCACTAAAACAGTTTGTATCTCGGTTCGTTGACAAAACAAATTATATGGTGAATTGATTTTGCTGAATACTTATTGAATAATAGTCAATGTTCGAGAGAAAGAGAAGCGATATGGCACGAATAGTTCACCATACATCATCATGAGTTGCCAAGTCAGTTATCAGCTCTAGTGCATGCGATTAAAGCACTTTCCATACACTCCTAACACAATTGTTCATATCTGCTGATTACAGCTATCTATCCAGACTTCACTTCATTTTCATGTTTTCTTCCCCTTTAAAAAACCGATGTGCGATTACAATTCAACAAATATATCCCAACTTAATTTATAACGAAATAAAAAACAAAGGTTTTGGGTTCGATTTAATTTTTGAAATATTTTTTAAAATTAGCTTATCAGAAAACCAACTGTCCAATAACCGGGCCATATAACGGCCATTTTGTTTTTTTTAATTTCTTGGCTGCAATGCTACCAGAATCTCGTGCCGTGGTCCAAGTTAACGCGAGAATTGTCTAGTTCACGCAAGACTACTTACAAACGAACTTTCGGATTGTCTTTTTCATTGGGGTTTAACGCCGTGCTTAAGGTTATTTCGCTTACACGGCGGCGTGCCAGACCAATCGGTGAAGTAAACCACCCTCGACACCACTGGCAACAAACAAACAGAGACAGGACAAAAACAGGACAATAACATGACGTTATACAAAGACATCACAAACAAATCGGCTTCATGTTGCCCCTTACCTCTGAAAGTTTTCAGGGCAACAGGAAGCTCCCTCTCAACCCTCCACACGGGCTGTAGAGCAACAACTTTGACAAATAAAATCGCGAATCAGTTACTAAGTGAAACGGCCTCCGATTTCTTGACCTACTGACTATTTAATATATTTTATATTAGCATCACGGATACAGATGTTTCACATTTTAACAATTGATCGAACCAGATAACCTATAGATAGGTGTACAGTAAACAATAATAAGAATCTATGTTAAAACTTTTTACCAAGTTGTTTAATTGTTTTTTGTTTGCAGCGTCGGAAATCGCTTCATGATGTATTGGCCTATCGCAATCGCTCTTGCCTCTTTAATCTGCTTACTGTCTCCCGCCGGCGGGTCTCCAACAAACACCGGCAAAACATACCATGGGTGAGTATGGCCTTGGTTGTAAAGTTAACTTCGGCAAACACTGTTATATATCAATAAGTAAATGTACATTGTCAATTGGTTTATAATTGATCCAGAATATTTACAAAATAAAAATGAAAGGATGTCTCTATATTTAACCCAATTGAGCCTGCTTTGCATACTTTGCAATACTTAAACCTGTATCTGTTCTAAACACAAAACATTAAAAAAAAATAGAAGGTAATTGTAGGTTTTTTCTATTGCCATATATGATAATGAAAGGGATTGCATTCCACGAAAATTAAATTACAAAGTACAACATGGCTGGTTTTGTGCGTTTTACAAAATTTTGTTATAAAATACGACTGCTATTTCTATATATTGTCAGATTGCTTTATAAGTCTACATTTAGTGTCATTCAACTGCTACCACAGCCAGAGATCATCCAACAAATTGCGTAAACCAATTTGGTACTAAGCACAATGACCATTATTCTTTGTTTAAACATAAGCAAGAAAATGGTGTTTTACAGGGATTGTGGGCATTATTTGCTTTTAATAAGCCTTTAGCGGAGTAGCTGTGAGTTACTCAACTACTTCTTCTTGCTATCACCTTTTTACTAAGGCTTTTTACCACCTTTAATTTGAATTCTTACCCCTCCTTATTCGGTTTACATTTTATTATCACCGTTAATTCGGATCCTAACGTTAATATCGACTCTTGCCGAATCCTTACCACTCTTAACTCGGAATCTTACCACTTTCTATAAGAAGTCCTCATTCGTTTTTTACCACATGTAAGTTAGATTGTTGTCACCATTAATTTAGATTTTTATAACATTTATAACAATTTTCTCTTCCTATCCTAAATTCGAATTTTAACCACACTTAACTCGGCTTCTCAACACCCTAATCTGGATTCCTACAACATTTTATTCGAACTCTTACCATTCTTCATACGGATTCTTACCATTCTTTTTTCGGATTCTTACCACTGTTTTGGAGATTCTTGCCATTCTTTTCGGATTTTGCCATTGTTTTTTCGAATTCTTATTTCTTACCATCCTTTTTTCTGATTCTTACCAGGTTTAATTCGTATACCAACTGTTATTTCAATTCCCACCACATTTAATTCGTTTTTTGCCAACGTTAACTTGACCACCATAAGCCTTATTGCTGCTAACTCACATCCCCCCACATCTTCAGTTATGGTTTTTAATACCAGATCTCAGAACCAAAAGAATGATTGTCCAACGTTTTCACATATGAGCCTTTGTCGCCACACCAAGAACAATAACGGCAAATTGGATCCACCTATGATACCCTGCTTCGAGTCTGATGTGAAAATCTTCCTTCTTGTCTGTCTATGGACAGGGCACCATCAAGCCTTGCTCGTTACGTACCGTCCGATAATGTGTAATTATATTATAATTATATTATCTGACAGAATATGGTTATTATCGTCATTGAATGCGACAAAATGGAATTACAGAAACAATGAACTTGATTGGATTCATTTGGAGTTCATTACGTGATTTATAACACAATCCCATTAGTTTAAATCCATGTTATACAAGTGCTGGAAAATCAGATTATTTTCGACTTTTAAAAAATAAAATTAGACTAGAAATAAACCTATCTTTTATTGAAATATTTTGATGTACCGTCCGATATAGAACATAAAGCGTCGAAGCATCCAACCCATAGCCACATAACGATCACTACATGGAACCGGGCCATTCCACCCGACTCGTCCGAAGCTAAGACGATAATGTTTAGAGAAACATTTGGAAATAAACATTCGTATGAATATCGACCTTGTTCTTCGTTCATTAGACAAACAAAGTAAAACAAAAAAGATTAAAACATTTGTTTAACTTTACTTTGAAGTATAAGCAAAGAGTTATCGGTGTAACGCTGTAAAGAGCTAAACACTTGCCACAAATGGCGGGATTTTTTCAAATTTAGAACATCTGCGTCTTACCCAAAATTATTTGGTCGTCTTTAGAATGTGTGCATCATACAATATTGAACATTTCAAATGTTACGATTTGACTCGCGTTTTGAACGTCTCATGGTAATAATGTGTGCTATCTGGTACGGGAAATAAATGAATAAGACATACGTGTTTTTATAACAAAATGTAGGATTTAGTTTTATTATCAAACACAGATAAAGAAAAACACAGATTAAGAAACGGGAGTGTCGTAGATTTATCTTTGACTATTTTAATAAGAATATAGGATTGGGTTAACTGTGTCAAATTTGTCACATATATTCTTCAACCGAGGGAATTGTACTGGTCATGTGTTTAATGCCGTTCTCATTCGTATTTCATTTACATGATGGCGATAGGGTTTCAGCAGTGAGCAGTAAAACTAACAAAACATCCATAAATGGAAAATGCCATCTATATTCTTAAAAAAGAGCGAATTAAGCTTGTTTGGTCGTAAATGTCGGTATTCACTTACCTTTAATGTCGGTATTTCGTTTACATGATGGCGGTAACGTGTCAGCAGTGAGCAGTAAGGCTAGCACGTACTGCATCCATCAAATGACACATGTCATCTTTATTCTTGCAAAGAGCGATTTTTACTTGTTTTGTTTTTAATGTGGTGCTCAATGGAATCCATATCATCCATAAAATGAAAAATGTCATCTATATTCTCAAAAAGAGCAATTTTGGCTTGTTTGGTGTTTAATGTGGTTCTCTATGGGATTTCACTTACCTGTCAGCATACACTCAAATGCTGTTATAGTAAAAATGTTGAAGATAAACTGCACCTTATAATGCATGCCTAGTACACACGCTCCTTAGATGTCAGTGTATTAGTACTTATCATGTAAAGCAACCTTCTGTTTCAAATTTGTGCAATTATTATCTATCGAAAATTGTAAAATACTTAACAATTTAGGAAAATATTGATTAAATTGTGAAATTAAAAAATGTAGTATTAGCTGCTGGCAACACTCCGCCATAATCTGTCTCTAGTTAACTATTAGTGTCATAGCTCAAGGCATTAAAGAGTCCAGTATTGTTAGTATTATAAGGGAAGATTACCTGAGATAGCTTAGTGCTTTTGTGTACGAGTGTTTCTACCAATAACAATTAAACATCATTAAAACCAAGAAATCCTTGGACTAGACCGTGGGCCCGAAAATGAAAGTTAGAAAATAAAACTAGACGTATGATAATTTGTAATCATCAAGTATCATCTAGCTGTATGACGCAGAGTGCACCTTTTGGATAAACCCGCGCCATGGTGTTCTTCACGTACAGAAATTCACGTGGCGGATGTAAGTTCTAAACCACAGTTACGAAAACATCAAGCTACTTAAAATGTGAATGTGGGTCAGCATAAAAAATTCAGAACAATTAAATATGTTAGTGACTCTGAAAAGAATTTCATCGATCGACAGCTGTAGGACATCATTACCATGCCACGGTGTACTTGTACAGGTATAACATGTCGAACGACGACCGCCAAATTTACGCCTATTTGCGAATAACTTATGACTTAGCCGACTATACCCTATATCGTGGAGGTAAAACGAAATGTGATTTTAAGTGGAATTCAATCTGTCATCAAGAAGTGGCTATCCAGAAATTGAATGTTTATGCTACAGCGTTTTAAAACGTCGTCATTCAAACATAGTGCGAACATCAAAATGAACTGCTCTATTGTGCGAAATTTTCAATGGTTTATATCAATGTCAATGAAATGCGACCAAATCCGTTAAGCATGACTTTTTTACGCATTAGTTTGTTTGATGGGAGTTTGACGTGTTAACTCTTGTTTTACACAAACGACTGTGGGTCAACCCCTTAATAGAAGGAAATCACCCTCAATATCAGTGGCAACAATGGAGCGATTGTGGAAGCAGCCATCACCCGAACACATTTTATCTCTATATATAGACTGCTCTGGAGATACCATGCGACATATCATGGCTTTTTTGTGTTCTCGCCTATAGCCTCAAATGCTGGATTTTTATTGGAAGCATGCACCCAAAATCGTGGGACCCTAGCCTATCAGCGACGCTCTATCGCACAACACTCACGTGTATTTGTTTTGATAGTTCTTTTCAAACATCTTCAGACTCCAACATTTGATTAAACCCGTCGCCGTGTAACCTCCATGCCTTGCGTAGGCCTACAGCCCGTCTGCGTTGAAATGCTAAATGGTACTTGATCGTTACAAAATGAGACTCCAAGAAATATAACAACTGGATTTGGATATTATTTAAACTGTGAACAGAAAACCTGCTCTTGGTCATGTTTATAAGTTGATTTCGAGCACTGCTTTCAGTCATTATTTTCCCTCGGTCGTAGACTCCTATACTGTTGTTGAACCTTATTCGACTCGGATAACACGATAGAGGTTTGTAATGAGCCAAGGTTAATGCACCAATGTCTTAACCTTGGCTCGCGAAGATGCTCTGGGGTCGACCCATCTTATACCTTGGTGAAATTTAACCGATTCAAGCCCACTAATCACATAAAATAAATGAATGCTACCTGTCCGTGTGATAGTTCATCTTCAAATCCTTACCCAGAATTGTGATGTTAGTTATCTTTAATTCTCGAATTTTGCTTGCCAGCACAAAACATTTCCTTCTTTCTTTAATTCAGTCTCAAGCGATGTATGCGGTTAGTTGTGATTGGATAATGTGAACTAGACCATCGACATTATCGCCTTGAACAATTTCATGTTCGTTGACGAAAACAAGGGTTTATTTTACATAACAAATGCAAAGATATGTTTATTTTATAAACTAATGTGTCAAAATACAAGAAGATTGTTCGAATGACTCAACAAAGGTGAACAATGGAGAGACAAGTCTTGAAATACAAAAAAAGGAAGTGGGGAGGCGATGCCATCTTATTAAGACCAGATCTATATTTAAAAAAAACCCAAAGTAATGTGTCACAGATGTAGATCTGACAAAACAGTATGTCAAACCGTGTAGATTAGTCTAGAATGACCACAACAGAGCTTCTCCCCAAATCGTTGGAAATGAAAAGCCGACGAGTATCGCTGAATCAACGTGTGACTTGCTTGGTCAATTGAGACGGTGACCTTTTCATGATTCTACCTTATAGGCATACCAGATTTACAATTACTGTAGGATTAATTGACCAGATTTTGCCAAGACAAACAAATGCCGGGACGCTAATTTAGATAATTTGCCTGGGTAAAGCTAATTTAGGTAACGTTTTATTCAGATTGACCCGCCCTCTTTGACCCTGGTCTTCGTTTTTTGTTTAACAACAACGTATTTTTATATTGTTTCAGGTCACTATATGTTTATCGAGACATCATCACCAAGGAAACAAGGGGATTATGCCGAGTTATGGTCCCCACTGTATCTACCAGACCAAAGCGACCAGTGCTTTGAGTTATATTATCATATGATGGGGAAAGATGGTGACAATGGTAAATGCTTTATGCTTATCCAGGAAAAATTTTTGAAGAAAAAAAAAATTGCTTTGACTTGTGTGTACCTTATACAAGCCATTCAAAGATTTGTTTGTTCCTGTAAAGATTCGTATAAAATATAAGGTTTGATATTTAAATCCGAGGTGTTTTATAAACTACCGATTTGGTTGATTGCTGTTTTATGCAGTAGGTATATCGGTAGTTTAATTCCTTTAAAGTCACATTCGAGTTGATGGTTGACATAGGCGTCAGAAGACAATGTAAAGTGTGTGTGTACGTGGGGGGGGGGGCACTATCACAGCAAAAAAAGTCTTTTTCCAGAAGCAGGCGCGTTTTGGGCTTTTTTCGTCATATATAACTAATATGGTTAACTATGACATTTCATGTCATCTTGTAAATTTGGAATGTTGCTTATTTGAGAAGCTTTTTTCCACCAGATTGGTAATTTGTAGTGTTTCCTATAAAGTTGCTAACCGAAAGGCGGTGCGACAAATAAGGTGAGAGTCCAGGGGCCGCCTATATGCCCCGGAAGCTCTCTAGTAAGGCGCAGGCTCGTTCTGAGTCATTTTTGCAAAATAAAACTTGGTAAACTATGACTTGTAATCTTATTTTTTGCTTCTTGCACATTGTTGAGATATCCCCGCATATAAAATATGTGTATTTCCAGATAACTTATATACTTCAAACAACTTATGTTTGTTTAAAACTTCAAGAACAAATTCTGAGGTTGGTATTCTTGTTAACCTTAGTATCTTTGTCCGCTTAGTAGAACATATAGTTAACTTAAAATGTATTTGTCTTCGTACGTTATTAATGAGCCTATCTAGAACGGATCAAGGTAAAAGTAAATTGTGCATTCCTTTTATTTAATATTTATTAATCAGATATCTTTAGAAATTGTTTTCTGAAAAAATATTAATTGGACCTTTTTGAAAAACGAAACAAAAATATATATATTTTTGTTGACAGCTGTTGGACGTTTAGCTATCATAGTTAAACCTGAATCCCAATTATTGGACAGCGATGTGGACAGTTTCCACGAGGAGGGGAACAAAGGTGACCATTGGATTAGAGCGGAGGTCATGGTTCCACCGTTAGAAGAGAAATTCCAGGTAAGTTAGCTGATTGTGCTTCCATCATTAACAAATTCGTGAATAGAAAGGAATACGTCTTTTAACTGCATATATGTCTGTTTGTGGTTAAATCGTACTCATGGCCATTTCGCTGATATAATAGATTATGTGCAGTCCATGCAAATAGAGGGAACCCACTATTGCTATCTATATACTGAGCTCAATAATATGGTGAAGTGGCAAAAATTGCAAGCCTATTAAATGCATGTGAACTAAAGTCTGTAGACCGACGAGCAGAGATTGATTGTCTGTGATCAACAGTTACTACAAGATACATGCATTTAAAAAGATCGTGAATAGTAAGAATGACCACCCTGTTAACACATCCATGTTATTACGTGTTTTTCTCTGCTTGCAGATCATAGTCATTGCTACTAGGTTGGAGAGTTACGCGAGTGATATAGCAATCGACGATGTCCGACTTTACAACTGCTCCGAGGGTAAGATTAATCTTATTTAATGAACTAATCAGGGAGGGCAAAACACATTACTGATAATATTTCTACCCAGGTGGAGATAAACTTTTCACCTTTTCACCACATTCGAAAATGTGATGCTATATACGGTGGCCCACATACGTTTTTTAACTTTTTTTTTTTTTTACTTATCACCTGGGTGTTAATATTTCTACCCAGGTGGAAATATTATCACCTGGGTGGTAATATTATCACCGGGGTGGAAATATTATCACCTGGGTGATTATATTTCCACCTGGGTAGAAATATTAACACCCAGGTGATAAGTAAAAAAAAAAAAAAAGTTAAAAAAAAGTTATGTGGGCCACCGTATATAGCATCACATTTTCGAATGTGGTCAAAAGGTGAAAAGTCACGTGATGTATAAGACCTCGTTCTGGTACTAAAGAAGACCGCGTTGGCCAATCTTGTGTCAAAGCGCCGTTACTATTCGAAGTAGGACTTTGAAACTTTCATACAACATTATTCTCGATTATGACAACGTCAGCTTTTCCGGAAAATTTATGCAAATTTCTACCTAAATTATGCAATTTAGCTATCTGTCATCGGACATCCGGGTCAGAGCTCAGTTACTATGTATCATATCACGTCGACATTTATAGTGCGTTCAGACGGCGAAAGTATATGGCTTTGAAACTTACTTACAGCATTATTTTCAAGGTACAAGTGCAAGGTACAACTTTTGTCTCACATTTATGCAAATTTCAACGTAAATTATGAAAATTAGCTGCCTGTCGTCCAACATCTCTCTGTTACTATTCAACATGTCACTTCCTAAGTTTCAAAGGGCTGTGAGGTTAATGTTCCTTTAAAGGTGTAAAAACAATAAAACTATATATGTGAGAATAATAGTCAGTGATTACGTTTATTTAAAATATAAGAAATGCCGAAAGCCCATTGTTTTGCGTCAACAAATATGCGGGATAATTCCTGCACATAACTTCAAAAGTTATAAAACCTGCATGGCTTCGAAATTAAAAAGTTTGCCTTTAAAATTGACGAGAGCTTTTACGAGAGTTATGCTGCTCTAAAGCTTGATTGCAGAACAATTGCACCTATGAAAACCAATGTATAAATGGTTTTAAAACCTGGCATTTTATTATGGAAATACGTTTTACAAGAATCTTTTGCACATACTGTTTAGATTTAATATCCACAATTTTTCAAATTTGACATGGATCCAGCAAAACCATAAAGTATACATTGGAAATAATAGTATAAAGTCACTAAAGAATATGTCATGTAACGAGCACGTTGATTGTTTATGAAATGCATTTGCTCCACGGGGGTGCATGGCTGCATGCAGTAAATATTAATTATCGACATTGAAAAAATTCCCGGTCAGAAAAATGTTGTTTGTCACCCATGTTCAAATTTTTCTGACTTGGATTTTCCACAGTATCGGCAACTAATATTTATTACATGTAGCTTAGTGCGTATAAGACAGAAATTGAGCCCTGCTATTGGTCAAGTTCATCATCTAAGGTATCCAATAAATACACTAGCAAGTATTGTGCCTGTTCTATGTTTGTGCGCTTATCACTCTCGTCCATAAAGAGGCAAACAAATTATCTGTAATGGTCTTTACAATACGGTATGTCCGGTGTCAATTCATTAGAGAGAATATCTGAATCTTTTTTCACTCGGTTGGAGGCCATTGATTCCCCCAAACTGTTTTTGCAGTTGATACATTACGCCAGGCCTTGGCTGTCCTATATTGTGAGGTTTCATTATATAGTGTGTGTTCCATAGTTGGGCAATGTCTTTTCAATTTTTTCTGAAGTAAGACAATATCACAAAAAAGCACTGAGCGTCCAATTCCCTGGTTTTGTCAATAATCCCAACTCTCTCGAGAGACTTCACATGGTCAATCCAAAGACCTATTCCCAGTATTCCAAATGTTCTCCACCAGGCTTCAATGCATTGATTAGCTGTGGATTTCCCATACAAAATCACGTGATTTTCCACCTGGGTGATAATACATGTATTTCCACCCAAGCAAATAAAAGTAAAAAAACGCGAAAATTCGTATTTGGGCCATCGTAGCTATACTTTCGATGTACACTCTGAACAACAATACACGTGTTCAAAACGAAATCGCATTATGGTATAGAATGACATTTGGTCAGCAGTTTTCATCTTGCTATAGCCGGTTCCGAACCATTCTCCGTTACAATGGAGTCTTGTCTACACTTAGTACTGATCATAGAACAAGTATTTGCCAAACACACGGGAACACATTGTGCGGTTGTCTTTACGGAGAACACCACAGTGATTTAATGATCATACTCTTGAACTTGGCATTAAACACCAATCAATTGACTCATTCTCATTTGAATTTCCAACAAACATATACTTGTAGACTTGTAGTCAAATTCGTTTATCTTTTTTTCTTGACAGAGACGACTGTCATTCCTTCACAGACATCAACAATGCTTTCCTCCTCCACAGCTACCATACCAGCCACCACTGCCACAATCACAATCAGGCAACGTCCAACAACATCACCCCAACCAACTCTGACAACTGCCAGACCAACGAGACCAATGAAAACTACACTTAAAACAACTACCCAATCGAGGACAACAGCAAAATCAACAACTATCAGCAGCACGACTCAAATTACAATGGGTCATAAATCTACCACCCCACGTCCATCACCAACTAAACCATCATTTGGTACCACTATGATTCGGCGAACAACAGCCACATCTCCATCAACAACCAGACCGAGACGAACAACACAGAAGCCACGTTGGACACGGCGGCCATGGACTAGGCGACCCAAAACGACAACTAGACGACCCAGAACGACAACTAAATCAGTTACATCAACTAAGGCTACGAAAGGACGTAATAATCTTACAGAGTCAACTACAAGGACTGCTAGACCAGTAACGACAACACAAGTGCAGTTGGAGAACATTACAACAGCCGACAATAATATACAGCAAACAACTTCTGATAATTTAATGTATAATAGAACGGCCCTTTCCACAAACACATCTGATATATATTCCAACTCTGAAGGAAATCCTCCAAACAAAAAATCAACAACTCCCAAAGCAACGGCCCTCTTGCCCCTAGCAATTGGTATCGGAGGTGGTGTTGTTTTTGTTATTATCGTTATTGCAATCCTGGCCACAGTTTGGGCGAAGAAGAAAAAGAGACAATCTGTAGAACCATACGAAGAGCTGGAACCCATAACTAAATCTGTATCAAAAACAAGTCTTAATTTAAATCTAGTCAATGACTATAACATTATTGATGACGAATGAGTGGAGTGTGGATATCAACATTAATTATTTGGGATCTGTGACATTGAATATAAAGTACTGCCACATTTAGTGACTATATACATAGGTAACAACTAGCTTCGGTAGTTTTACTATTTAATAAAATTAAAGAGAGCCATAAACAAATCCTATTTTATAATAATATGGCGAAAGCATCGCCTAGCTGGGGTCGGTTGTTCAACAATAACGATAAACAATATTAGCTGTTAACCTGGCGTACAGTCTGTTTGATCAGCTTGTGAGAGAAAGGATTTCTGTTTGTGACGTCATTCGGCCAGGTATTTAGCTAACGGAGATTTGAACAACCCGCTCTTATTATATATCTTCTGTTTTCTTCACCTGGGTGAGAATGCATGGAAGCTGATTATGAGGCGAAATGAATGAATGACTAAGCTACAATACGATTGTTCACATATTTGTTTGCTCGACGTTAATGAATTAGTTGTTTTACACGTAAATCAGAATGGGTTAGAGAAACAAGTCAATTCCAGTGCAGAAAACACCAACAGCGCCCGATTTTCACCCCCAAAAATTAGATATACGTCTTCTGTGAAGTTTCTGCTTGAGCATGTATACGACAGGCCGACCTTGGAGATGAATGGAAGTTGAATTGATTGAAACTCAACCGACAATACCCAAGATTAGCACAAAGTATAGGGCTATTTCCTTCGTCTTAACCCTAAAATATATATTTTTTTAAGGCCGGATTGATTTCCATCCCCTACCATGGGTTTCTATTGTCAAGAAATAAGCCTTATATATTGTCCTAACCCTAGACATGACCAGTAGCAGCCGTATGTATATTTTCATACGTCTACGGGCAGATCAAAAAATCATTTGATTAAAATCGAGGCGGGCTTACCTCCATGCCTTACGTACAGCCCGCTTGGTCATAAACCTAGTACCATTTTGAATGTCTAAATGTAGTGATATCCGCTAAAACGGCGTAAACTGTGCGGTCGTATCAGGACAAATTACAGCTCTATAAATACACAGGTCTATGCTTTGATGTCATTCAGCTGTACATGTACATCAATCCAATTCCCTTTTTAAAGATATCAGTCACCCAACTCAAACAAACAAACAAATTAAAAAGATACTAACAACTTTATCATTTTTAAATGAATAAAATTGTTCAATTTTATGTTGACCTACATAACACATTTTCAAATGTTTATGCACCTTTGGCTTATTGTAAAAGTAGAGCCCCTTCGTCACTTCCTGGTAAGACAGTAATGGTGCAAGTTTATCCCAAAGTTCCCAGTCTGGGTTAAAAAGCTAGATGGTAATTGATGGTTACAAAATGATCCTTTTCATGGAAGCAAAAATTTAAGATGTCTTCCGGAGAATGTTCGCATATTTCAGAAAATTTGGTAGTCACTGGAGTTATTTTGAAGGTTTAAGGTTTAAACATCAATATTTTTTGCAGACAAAATTCTCTTTCTTTAAATTTAAAAAAATTTAGTTTTTAATTTTTTATTAATTCCTTTTAATTAATTTTTTTTATAATAACATTTGTAAATTTAAATTAACATTTTTAAATAATTTTTTTAATTACATTTTTTTTTAACATCAAATTCTTTTCATTAATTTGTTTTAATTTCTTGTAAATTTAAAAAAAAATATTTCTTGTTTTTATCTTTCTGTGTATTACATTTTTCTAGTCACATCTTTTTTGGTACGGTTTAGTGTTAATTTCATTTCTTTGTCAATTAAAAATATTTGGGCTAGATTCTGCTTTCATTGATGGTGGTATGTTAATATATTTAAGATTTTTTTTTTTCTTTATGATACATATTCCAATCAACTACACCCTCTGGCTAAAAGCAGTATACCCTTGCTGCTTTATCTTTTGTACAGAAAGAAAATTTTGCTTGCCTGTTATGTCTGTAGGATAGACACTGTAGGCACATTTTATGGTTACGTCAGTGTGTCTATCCAGTGTTGAACACTGCCATAATGCCATAGGGATTAAACATCTGTCGATCAACCAGCCAGCCAACCAATCTAACTGCTGTTTTCAACTAAATGCCTAACTCGACAAGCAGACAGTTTTCAGAGAACCCTTTGTTTTAATCTATTATTTGCATTGACCACAACAGTAGCCAAGCTAGTGAAGGGACGACATCTCTCTTGAGAATGATAAATATGAAAATTGTATTTTGTTTTGAGTTACATATTTTCCATATAGCCTTTTGTATTAACTAACTATGCTTTGTGCACATTTGTTTTTTTAATTGCTTTGTCAAGATTTGTACCTGCTTCCTAGTTGCATAGTATGCTTTTATTGTGATAAAACCCTATTTTTAGGTACAGTTTCAGTGTATTTAAAAGGGAGCTGGTCTATATGACGTATCATGCACATACTCTTCATTACAAAATGCAATATTTTTTTAATTGAAAATATGAAAAATAATGATTTTTATGTCATTTTTTCTAGATGTGTTCGTTTCATTGGGGCATTAAGTTAAAAGCCCCATCTTCACTTGTAGTTGTGGTGTATTTGAGGGAGTGATTGATTGGTGTTTTACACAGTGCTCTGGGGTGTAAGACTAGCACAACCATAAACTGTAAAAGTTATTAACTTTAGAGGAAAGTTAATCTTCATCCAGTGCTAAGTAGACTATAGCCTTGGTACCATAGCAATATTGCAGTTTCCGCTTTTCTTTCTAGAAAAGTATTGATTTATAGTTCAACTCTACACCAGTGGGAAGCTAGAATCACCACCCAATATCCCTTCAATCTTCTACTTTGTTTGATTGGGGTCTAGTACCGTACTTAAGGCTATTTAACACACATGATAGTGTGCCAGCCCAATGGGTGAAGGATACCTCCCTCGACATCACTGGCAACATACAAAGACAAGACAGTATACAAAACCATCAAACAGATCGGCTTAATACTGCCCCCTCAACTTCAAAAGTAACAGGAAGATCACTCCCAGCCTCTTCTTCAATGTTTGAAATCTTGGTACAATACCATCGTGTTCAAAAAGCGGCTGCTCGATTTAAAACTTTGTAGGCGAAAAGATCACACTGGACTGTAATATTCTAAGAGTTATCCAGAAGGCATAAGATTGCCATAAGCATCAGTGTTTTTAACGTTAAATATCGGACATTTGCCAGACAGGCACTTAAAGTTTCCATTTGATAATATACTACAGTACCTTGGTTAAGCATCAAACAAACAGCCCTCAGTCAGAATGGTTGGTGTGTTTGAACTTTGTTTGATTGGGGTTTAACGTCATACTCAAGAGTATTTCACTAATATGATGATGGATTGTCCACTTCACGCTGCTCTTTCCCTAATTATGGTGGAAAACCGAGAGGAAACCTTGTAAAAACCACCCCTGCGATTTCCGGAGCCACATTGTGTGACTCACTCATATACCTGATGGTCGACAGAGGAGTTGATCTATTTATTATGATTTAATAGCACTTCAAGCAACCAGACCTAGGACAACAACCGCTATTTCTAAATACACACAAAAGGCTAGATAGGGGTTTTATGCTGAATTGAATTTTTCCACTCCTACGATGGCAAAGGAGATTAGACTGGACAATCGCAAGAGGCAATATAAATATATCACAAACAGTGCAGATTCATGTTTCCCCTAATCTCTGACAGGACCAAGAAGCTTCCTCAAATGGCCTGCCCAACATATTGACAAAAAGAATCTGACAAATAATATGTTTCATTTTATAGAAATTATTGACTATATTCAGGTTCATGTATACTATCAATGTGAAAATATCCTACACACACCATACACGCTCTCATACATTAAATAACAACATCATTCTATTTACAAATGGCAATTTTACATAATGTGGGATATAAATACAGAATAAACTGTCAGAAGTTAATATTGTACATCATACAGTCAAACAAGACAGTAGTTTCAGAAAACTTTGTGATTGTAATTTACATTCATTTGTATTGAAAATTCATGCAGAATCTATTATGGTGAGGAATAATGGTGACCAAGCTGTTAAACTTCACTAAAGCTCCCTTAAATCATTTTCACTTAACTTCTATTTAGTGATAAAATGATACTTAAGAGTATTTCCTTCATCTGAAGGCAGTGTATCCATGTGACATCAATGTGCTGCCATACAGATACAATTGTGCCAGAAGCCACAGATAGCCCACCCACTGACAATTAATCACCATTAAAAAGATAATTTTTTGATTTTGAGAATCGATCGATCCACAGTTAAATTCTCCAACCTGCCGCCATACAAACTTTACCCATTTAACTGTATATGTAAGTGTTTTTGCTTTGCTGGTAACTTAATTCCTCCAACACTAAAGCGTAGTGTTGGAGAGTAGTAATGCTGTCTTTGAAGAGTAGCAATGCTGTCTTTACTTTATGAAAACACTTAACATCTTGGTTGTGCTAGTGTCAATTTTTGTTGGAATACACCGCCAGCATATAAGTGAAATACCCTTAAGCACGGTGTAAAACACCAATCAATCCTACACTAAAGCCCTGCTTTTGTCTCCCTGCGATTCAATAGAACTAACAGCAATCAATCAATCAATCAACCCTACACTAAAGCCCTGCTATTGTCTCGCTGCGATTCAATAGAACTAACAGCAATCAATCAATCAATCAATCAACCCTACACTAAAGCCCTGCTATTGTCTCCCTGCGATTCAATAGAACTAACAGCAATCACGGTGTCTCACTGCGATTCAATAGAACTAACAGCAATCACGGTGCTTATGTCACTTACAATTACTTGGATCTACTTAAGAAAGTAGAACATGCACAATTATCTGGAACTGGACAGCAACTAGTTGCAGATAGACGCAGATGCGCGGAGGTAATATTTGAGGCTACGACTGATAATTTGCTGTTGATTGTCAACTGGTCCGATGGATCTGATCAGAACTAGACCTCACTATATGTAACTGCGACATAAGCAAGGCTTAAGGCAGTGTGATACACTGACCTTAGCCAGACAACCTCCTAGATAAAAGCCACCATATCACAGCACAAGGACACCAACATATAACCCTTTGGAGTGAGCACCAAGTTAGGACAGATTAAATTTTTACCAACTGAGTGAAATGTCTGCAGAACATTATGGGTTTTGATCCATGCCTATCCTTCTTTCCTATGTAATAACATAAATCTACTCTTAATGTGTAAAATCGAATTCTAGAATCACATATAACATAATACAAATATTACATGTTTGAGAATGGAAGATCAGGACTTCAGCTCAAGACATTGGATGTTCAACAAGGGAGGAGTGTAACGACACAGTTTGACATTAGGCATAACTCAATAATGACAATGTTATATATAATTCCTAATCTGTTCAATTATGACCATGTATTTTTATGAGGAGATTTGGTAAAATATATATATCTATAGTCCAATGCTAAGCATAGAATAAACCACAATATCAGATATTCCTCCATTTACAACATGAATACTGTTATAGTCTTTGGACATAATATTTCATATTATTTGATAAATACATATACAAGTTATAGAAATACAAAAGCCCTTAATATTCTGGCTTTCAGAATACGACACAAATGAATATTTACAATGATAAAATAAATGCCGGCATTCTGAATGTTGTTTCACAGCAGTCCCTCCAGAAAAAGTCAGTGTGTGCAGCCAAATAACCAGGCCTGTGCTGTAATGCTTTCCAACAAAACCTACAAATTGATCCCCTTAAATTTTCAAGATAACTATCATTTGTATTACCGGTAGTCACCTAATACTTTTTAAACATAAATGTACAGTGCTGACCAAATCAAAGTGATGTCTGGGCTGACAAAATTTGTCAAATTCAGCAGTAAAATTCTATTTTAGACGATCTCGGTTTGGGAAATCTACAGTATAAATCACTCCTTCTAAAATGATTTTGGTAATCTGTGGGAAGACGAAGTCCACGCTGAATTGATACTAAGTATAGTACATGTAGGTACAATCACCCCTCAGACAATCCTAAAACCGTACAACCACACTTCAAGTGAAATCCCAGGTCTAAGGGAAAATTTATGAAAAAAAAATGTATGGTCCTTATGTAGGCTTTGGAGAGAAATTTGTGATCTTAAATTTTGTGCTAGTGAGAAATGGGACATTATATCAAGAAGTGGGAACCATTCTCCACCCATTCAAATTAAACAACTATCGGTAACAGGGGGCATTGGTTTACACCAATCAATGATGAGCATCGATTGGAGAGCCCAGCTTCTTTTTATAAAAAGGACAGTGCTTTATTCCCTTAGTTTTTGGAGTTGAATTATTTGGAACTTTAAGAATCTGCTGAACTAGTTCACATAACAGACGAAAATGGTCAGATTTGTTCACCTGACTCATACAGCAGAACTTTGACAAGGGCAAATGGACAGGTATAACAGTTAAAATCATTTCCATTGTTAATTATAGTTGTAGAAGCAAACACCAGCCCAATGGGGGAACGACACTGGCAAAAAACAATGACAAGACAGGACTATGCTGCTTTCTTTTTGCCCCTTAGCTGAGTACCTTCTCCAGACAACTACTCTCGAGAAAGACATACCATATACACAAGAAAGTGCTGGGCAGTTTCTTGAATCAATCTGGTACTAGAAAACAGTATGTGTACAAATTTAAAATGTAAGCCAAAATTGACTTTCATAACTTGCTATTAATCAGGGGTTTTTATAGACAAAATTTTTTTCTTCTTCAAACTCAATTTGATATTGCCTAAAACTCAATATTTGCAAAATGCATTAATACTCAATTTTACTAACTTTTCATCTTCAATTAAATAAACCAAAATGTTGGTGGATATGACACTGGATGAAGTGAGGAGATCTGCAGAATGCGTGTGCGAGGCACAAGCCAATCAGTCCAGAACCGATTTATTATTTTGTGTTAAAAACTTGCTAAAAACACTAACAAACCGAAAGCTTATCGTGATACAAATTAATAGTGATGAATTCTTTATACCTAGGAGACATAGATTTAGTTTTTAAATCAAGATAAATTGCATCTATAGAGAAAATAAAACTATTGAATGTTTTTTAACTCTTTTGAGGGGGCTATCAAGACAAAAACATCAGAGTTTGTTTGCGGATTCATCAAACTGTATGTATATTTACAAATTTATTACATATATCTGTTGAACTGTCAAAAGAGTGATCATTGCCCATATTTTTGTTAAAAAAAAATATGTCATAAGTATTCTACAATTTTATTGCCGAAAAAACAAAATCCCAAATAAGATTCAGCTTTTTCTATAAGCCATTGATTCTTTCAAGATTGGTAAAAACAATGGAAACTCTTTGATAATATTAATATGATACAATACGAAATTTGCATTTCAATATAAGAATTTTTTTTCTTCAATATGAATGTAGAGGTACATGTTATGCTTGGATTTCCATAACAGTAATGAATATTGAAATATAATGCAATGGCGGCCATCTTGTTTTACAGAACTTTGTGAAATTCAATCCGATCCAATGTCTTAAAGGCAGGAAGCTATCTTCAAAGTTTAAAGTTAATCCAAGAATTTATTCTCTACTTACCGTGTTCACAACACATACAGGCATGAATATGCTAAAATTATGTAAAAATTATTTTGTTTAACGGAATATGGTGAAATGCAATACCATCCGTCGACTTAACAGGAGGAAGCTACATACCAAGTTTGAAGTTAATCAGGGAATTTGTTTTCAAGCTAGAATGTTCACCAACCTTTGTAACGGATGGACACCGAGTAGTCTTTGTACGGGGGGGGGGGGGGG
>JAQQZZ010126350.1:0-14131 GCA_030265115.1 Mopalia vespertina
TTTGAACATATTGGAATATAGTATTGTCTTGATAGAATGTTTGAGGTAACGTTATACTTGTGTTAATGAGACAAACCCAGCCATGGCGCACACCATTCTTAGGAATGGAGCCGCCACTAATTAATCTATGTATGTATGTAATTAAATTTCTTCACAGCACTGCCACCACAGGGATCTGCTACGAATCAGCTGAAACCTATTCAATCTATTTCGTAATCATAAGTTATACAGTTTTATTTCAAACCAAACTCTTATTGTTTTTTTTTCCCGTGAAATTCGGAAAACTGTTAAAGTGAGCCACTTCCGAGAAGCCTTGGTTACTTACCTCAATGCTTCTACATTTCCGACATTAATCGTCTTGTCGTTTGTACAATTTCAACAGTCAGAGTTACACCAATCATGTTTCCTAGACTGGGTCAGATACAGCACTCAGTGATCCAGATTTTTGACAGATTATGAATAACATTATTCCGACCTAATCCCTAAGCTTCTCATTTGGTCTGCCATTTGTCATCCGCCAACTCGCGAACAATTTCATTTCTCTACATTGCTTTCAACGGTGGATTGATTGAGGAATGATTGGAGAGGATGAGTATGATCTGGGCCTCTATGGTCAATATAGGTTGTGCTTGTCTTTCAGTAATGGTAAAAATTCCAATAAACTTCCATTGTGATAGGGAGAACGACCTGTTCTTGGTTCAGAGAGTGACCCTTAGATTATTTTCTTCAGAAAGGTCCGAGGGTGATTGGTGGGGAGTTTTTGTTTTTGGTCATCATCGGGCTAAGTCGATTCCGATTTGTTTTTACTTTCTGCAAGTGTAAATTCCCACACTTCGTCTCATTGTACTACCTCAGGCTCCACGTCATTTTGGTGTAGTGAGTGCCTTTTTTTTTTTAAAGCGTTGTTTCATTCATCCATTAGCGGAGGGTTGGAAGAGAGCTTCATGTTGCCCTGGTGCTTTATTATTTTGGTGCACTCGTTTCTAACAACACTACTTTTAAAGACAAGATTATTAATCTTTATTGTCTGGAAAGTTTTGGGGCTTAAATGTGGGATATGTTTCCCATTCCCAATAACCCGTATATTAAATATTCTGATTAAGATCACCAATTAAAGGATAAGAGGAATGTCGCAACAAATATTAATAAGAATATTAACCGATTGTGTTGTAACAACTCCAGTTTTGTCAATAATTTCACAGAGAGTAATTTGCGAAATCCGTTCACTTTCGAGTAAAACTTTCTCTTGACCTACTCCACATGCTGATCATTACCTCAGTCATTTGTCAGATGTCACCTTTCAAAGAATTCAGCTATATTTCATTTCAAATAGTTGATAGATTTGAGCCACTGATTGATTGGGGGTTGATAGGAACTGAACCAAATCTGTATGAATCTAATCAGTAATACAGGAAGAGGGTGTGCCGTATGCACCCATATTAGAACTATACAAACATATATATTTTGAATTATTTTGAGTTAGAGGCAAGTCGTGGCTTATAAGAAATTTTAGTTGTGATTGCAGGTAGACTTTTATGTTATTTCTTCACGATTTTCACCAAACACCACAATGAAAACTTGTCATAAATTCCGATCCAACTTGTATAAAACATAAGACACTTATCCGACAAACATTAATGTCTTGATAATGGTCGAAAGTTTATTTTAATAAATTCCTGTCAACAGGATTAAATCTCAATTACAGATCGTTGCCAGCACAATTGAGGCACTAAACTGCATGGCTACCACTCAGAAACCACGATACATGCCGCTGGTTACTGGTATACCAAGCCACATACCGTCCGCTGGTTACTGGTATACTAAGCCACATACAGTCCTCAAGCCCACATCTAGGTGGAAGGTCTGTGAGCTAGGGGCATATATTCTCGAAATCGAACCCTTTAAAGCACGGAAGTACTTGAATGAGTTAACATTAACAATGTATATTTGATTAGTGTGTGCCGGATACTTGGTTTACGTGGATACCTAAAAAAGGTCACAAGACAAAAGAAGGTTTCGTGAACTTTAGTCGAGTTGGGTAGCAAGGGTAACACTTACGGTTTATTTTTGTCCGGTTTATTGATTGCTTGATTGATCAACGTCATACTCAATGTTATTTTATTTATATGACCACGGAGTGTCCACTTCTAGCACTGTTTTACTTAAAATTGCTGGAAAACCAAGAGGAAACATCCTTAAAACCACCTCCGCGATTGTCGAAGTCACATCGTGTTATATATATATACTCCTTCATACTTTTGTCACAAATTGCATGTCTAATTTTAAGGCATGACACTTTGATGGGATAAACGGAGCACGTAATACCACTAACTATTGTTTCGGTACTCTTTCGGTAACACTTTCTTAGGTCTTTAATATTATTTTGGAATAGTCATTCTTTGACTTATTTCATAAGCGATTCTAGTTGCAGGGCTACTGTGACAATTTCTGGATTTAGAGCCCAGATTGGTGTGAGTATATCTGTATGGTTTTAATTTGTTTTATAATTATTATCCCTTCTTCTTCTTCTTCATAATACATAATACATTTTAAAGTGTGGCTTTATGTTATATTGACTGAAGCAGATCTGTTCATGGTGTGTCCTCCTTTTAATTTGCTCACTTCATCTTATTGCGCCTGAGTATGCACTCTGTGCCTGTCCGGTGCCATGTCATTGTTGTCAATGGCCTCTATATAGGATGGTCTCATTCTAAATTAAACTCTTAAAGCTGTATAATACCACCTTTTATGTGGGAGTTGAAGCAGTTGTAGTTTTGAATATTAGCACGGTTCCACATGTTGTTTCAGTTGCTATCGATTGTGTTTATCAGCCCTAGAGTAGAGGATAAGTCGGGTATGAGGTTCTGACGGTATGAAGGAAATCGTATTATAGCCCCACACCTTCAGCTCGGAGCACTCGCAGAGGAACAGTAGAGATCGAACCGAGATCAATCCAATTTTAGCCAACAAATGATGGAATGCGACTTCCATTAGTATTTAGGTCAGACTTTATCCGTACATTGGATTAAATCCCAGCATTTTCTTGCTGATATGTTTTCATCTTCTTTATAACAAGAAATAAGCCACTTGCTGTCTTGACAAGCTGTGTTGGTATTTATCAGCCCCCTCGTGAACTGGAGTAGATGGTAAGCGGGTAATCTGTATGAGGATATCATAAAGGCGAGAGCCACATATTGGATTTATTGAGCAGATACAGCTATTAAAAGTAGAAGATATACCAAGAAAGTGGTACTTCCCAAGACAGCGGGTTATTTATGTCAACACCACTTAATACTTCGAGCCAGTAAGGCTGACAAGCGACCACATTAACAGATTGCTCGGTGTTTAAAGCCGTGCTCAATGGTATTTAACTTCTGCGATGTGTCTATATCTGCAAGCGATTTGTTTATGTTGGGAGGATTAGCCTCCCTTCAACGGTAAAACAGCAATATAGCTACATGATTCAAAATAGACTGTTGTTTGCGAGACAACGTTATGATCACGTATACCAAATGACAAACCCTTAAGGAGTGTGAACAAGTTGGCCTGTACCTGTCATTGAAAACTATGAAGCATCATCTAATCAGTGTAGTGAATAATTAAATTATTTTCATATAAACATTACAATCGGAAGCGCTTGTGTTTATATGCGACCGAAAGTGGAGGGGTCTTGCTAATCACTAGCTTGTATCATGGATACATCTTTGTTGTCATTGTAGTATTTAATGTTCTCACCAATGAGCTGGGAAGAGAAAAAACGCACAATTAACCCCAAATCATTTGGAGTTAATTGTGTGACATTCATCCCAGACCAAGGATTGTACAAATACCGGTACCGTAATATAGTTTTTACTTCAATGGCTCTGCATCCTGGAGACAACTGTGGGCGAAAAGACGACTTACGTTCCACAAAATCTGACAAAAAATTACCCGTAGGGACAAATTAACTCTCGCTAACCCATGTCGGATCATCCTTCGACACTTTCCGTACCGGTACAGTTATTTACGGGACGGACGGAGGTTGTTCAGACATGTCGCTAACCGAGACGCAACATATACTTCAGGAAACTTAAATTCTGAAACATTCGCTGATAAACTTTGTGACATGCAATATCGATGATAATCGATCGATGAGTTGATTGCACAAGAGAGCGTTTATTCATTCTGTTAGGATTTTTACGTCTTGTCATCTATAATTGGTACTAACATCTAATGGGTTCCAATTTATAGAAATCATAAGAAGTAAGTTAAATAATATAACGTTAGCCGTTCTCCAGATTCCCATCATATCAGTAATCTGACGTTGAATTTTCTCTTCAGTAAAATAAAAGGAACTTAAAGAAGACCATGACCTCCTTAAAAGATAAATCAATCAGTTGCTATAACGTATGTAGGTCTGAATTCTGGAGACATAAATCTATAACGTATGTAAGTCTCGAGTCAATACATACACTTACAACGTGTGTAGGTCACGTACGTATGTCTGGCGTCAGGAGACTGTATAGCATAAAGTATCCTGCCCCAGCAAGGGTGCAGATCTATAACGTTCATATGTTTGGAGTCTGCATGAGACAAAAAATCTATGAAATATGTAGATCTGAAGTCAGGAAACATAACGCATGTAGGTCCGGATTACTCCTGAGCCACAATGCATAAATCTATATTCTGTGTAGGCCCGAAGTCAACAGACACAAATGTATAACGTGTGTAATTCTGGAGTCAGGAGCCATAAATCTATAACATATGTAGGTCAAGAATGAGAACACAGAAATCTATAACGAATGAAGGTGTGGAACCAGAAGACATAAATCTATAACGTATATGTCTGGAGTTATAACGTGTGTTGGCCTGGAATCAGCAGACACACATCTATAATGTATGTTAGTCTGAAGTCGGGAGCCATAAATCTATAACGAATGTAGGTGTGGAACCAGAAGACATAAATCTATAACGCATGTAGGTCCGTTACCAGAAGACATAAATCTATAACGTATGTAGATCCGGCACCAGAAGACATACATCTATAACGCATGTAGGTCCGGCACCAGAAGACATAAATCTATAACGCATGTAGGTCCGGCACCAGAAGACATAACGCATGTAGGTCCGGCACCAGACGACATAAATCTATAACGCATGTAGGTCCGGTACCAGAAGACATAAATCTATAACGCATGTAGGTCCGGCATCAGAAGACATAAATCTTTAACGTATGTATGTCTGGAATTATAACGTGTGTAGGCCCGGAATTAACAGACCCACGTCTATAAGATATGTTAGTCTGAAGTCAGGAGCCATAAATCTATAACGTATGTAGGTCTGGAAACAGAACACACAAATCTATAACGTATGTAATTCTGGAGTCAGGAGACATAAATCTATAACGCCTGTAGGTCTGGAACCAGAAGACATAACTCTATAACGTATGTAGGTCCGGAACCAGGTGACATGCACCTATAACGTAATGACAAATCTATAATGCTTGAAAACTCTGTTGTTATTGACAAATCTAGACACTGGTCAGAACTCCTGTTGGGAGAAACCATAGCAATAAAAATCATCAAACCCTAGCTAAACCATGGATTAAAAGGCAGCAAAGACTTATCTTTGTTTTAAGTTTCCTTCATAATAATAGGCCTACGTTCTCTAAATACACTGCTAGTAATCACATTGTTTTGTTTTACATGCACTAAATACATGTATATAACATCTACCTGACTGTCTCTTCATTCCTGATGATGGTTTAATAAACCGAAATATAGAAACTTAACATGCGTATCTTGTCGTTTCTCTGAGTTGTGACTTTGGTCTACTATGGTAAATGTATAACGTATGTAGGTCTGGGGTCCGGGCCAAAGAAGAAAACGCCTCAGAGAAACCCCAGTGATTATTAGTTGTGAATAATTCAAACGTCTTAGATAAGACGAATGTGTCAAAACCATAAATCATATAAAAGTCTGGAAGGAAAGGTTGTCTGCGGCCTAGAACATGCCTGTAGGCATTAATAAGTCATATATCTATCAGTCTTGCATAATTTACCTCATTGTGTGTCCTTGGGTCATATAAGATGTGGATATGTGTGTCAGGCCTTTATCTCAGTCTATACTCATCCCAGGTCCAACACACGATAACTGTCTTCAAAAATTTAAAAACGTGGATTATTTTTCCTGATAGGGACGATTGCAGAGATTTCAGACCAAACTATTCTAAAAATAAAGATTGCCCGATTTATGTAGAATTGGCTGTCAGAAAAATAACCTGTAAGAAAATGAGCACTTTTAGAAGTAACGTGCTATTTTTAGACAATGAAATCACACAGCGCAATATTTAGGAGTAACTAGACAAATGTTGAATACTGCCAGCTGTAACCAATGACGAAAGAATGTGTAAATATCTACAACATCCATTTATTGCTTCAGTGTGAATTTTTACACAGATGTAGAGTAACATATTTACAGTATGTACAAATAACTGTAACAAGAACACAAACATTCCATAATCAACATTTGTTAGAGCTAACGTAGAGGTACAGGCAATGACTGACACTTTTCTTTGAAACCATGGTTCAATCGTTTAAGCCATGTCACCTAATTCTATTAGTCTAGTCTATAACCGTTTACGTTCACTGACCACCAGCTATTTTATTCGCTGGAAAAACTCGATGGTTTTCTCAAGAATTGCCAGAACAAGGTAACTGAAAATAGGGTCAATTGGGTTATTTCACTAGGGACGTTCTAGGCTGCAGTTGTTTATGTCCTATCTAAGGCCGCGGCCGTTTTCCGGCTGTCTTAAAACAACTTTGTCTGCGACCTGCGACTAGAAAACTACTAACCGAAGATTTTAATTCGATGTGTGACAATAAACCTGTTCTGACAATCATCGAGAAATAAACATTCCTTGATCAGAGGCTTAAAGAAAGGATTTGTATATAGCTGATGATTAGTGATAGTTGGTACCTTTTGACACTCAGTTACCTTGCCGGTATAATTGTAGCACATCCCTGATGATTCTGTTTCCATACCATGTTCTATTTCAACAATGTAACGTGTTATATGCAGTTGCCTCTCTGAGTCCGTTCCTAGAGCACTTTCCGAGAAAGACCAAACAAGTCTTCAGTAAAAACAACCTGATTCTTATTTGTCTATAAGGTACCGTTTACCAGATGCTGGTTCAGCAAGTAGATCAGTTATAATGTGTTTAATGAACGGGGATACGGTCACAGTCTCTACCACAACGTTCCGGTACCGTCAATAATCTGGGTGCTTTGGGATGAATATGTTATTTGACTATTGTTCACCTTTGGGCTATTAGTGATGATATCGAGATCTCTTGTTCAAATATCTCACCAGGTTTCAGAGTATATTATTCAGTTTGTTCACGAAACAAATTTCAAATACAAATAGAATCGTTGTGTCATTACATGTGAATGAAGGTTAGCCCACAAGTGATAGGCATGGCCATCACACATTATGGCGAGTTAATTGAACTATATATATGTAAATAGTGTTACCTTAATCCTGGTGCATTCTAATCACATAAACTTACTGAGATGACGGGACAATATAAACACTATCGTGTAGCCTAACGGCTATTGTCAGTCGTAACGATTTGAAGTATACACAATCTTAACCACCAGTCTATTTGCAGCTCGTGTGTCCTCGAAATCACATACATTTCCCAAATACGACCATCACAGTAATCAATGGTGTATAAGTTTCGTTTGCATAATCTTTCGTGGTAATCCGAACAAATTATGACAAGAAACCAGTATGAAAATTTTCCAGTCGGGCAAATTCTAGTGAATGGCCGCAATCCTCCGTCACTTCAAATCACAAATGATTCCCCCAAAATCACCGAAATGGCCTGCTTCCAGCAACATGTGCGTTTGTTGACCAGAAACGTCATCGCATGACGCGCCGGGCTGGTCCATTTCTTTTAATTTAACGTGGTGAAAGATGGAGGCAGTTATGTCTGGGAATGGAATGTTTTCATCCTGATGTCTTTTCAGAACTAGTTCGGATTAACATAAGAGCTAATGCAAACGAAAGCATATACACTGTTGATTACTGTGGTGGTTGTATTCTTGAAATGTATGTGATTCCGAGGCTACAAGATGGAGTTTAAATAGACTGGCGAGTACACTGTAAAAAAATGCCGTAATTTTACGGTGATATTTTTTTACAGTGTAAGCTTGTGTACTAAAAATCGTCATGACGGACCATATCTATTAGTCTACACGCTAGTGTATATTTTGCTCCGTCATCTCCGGGCTATCAAGCTACCAACGTTAGCACTTTCATACGAACTGAAACAATAGAATTAAAACTAATATTGAAACCTACAGGGAGTTGCAGATTGTGCTGTACACAATAAGCAAATCGACACTAACAAAACATTTAGTATGCAGTTAAGTGGCGACCAGTGCTTATAGAGAAGCGATTTTTAGTTTAAAAATAGAATGGGAATTCCCACAAGACGTGACCAATGTGACTGGTATATTCAAATCCATTTTCAGACAATTGAAGAGACGGTGAGCATCAATAGGGAAGGTATTTGAGAAAAACATTCTGTTTTTGATTTTGCGGAAGGTTAAAGTTTTGACTACATTTGGCAGTTCGACATTTCTGTGGATTTTTTTAGCCAATAATTTGTGGCGTTTTTAGAAACAAAGGACAGAGGCAGTCGAATTCTAAACAAAAAGCAGTTTTATGCTTTAATGACAGGTTTGAAGACTAAGCAGACATTTTTATTTTAGTTAGATGTGTGTCATTTGTTATACTTATCCATGTTTCATCTTTTACTTAAAGTGTACAATGCACACACTGACAGAAATCTGTATATTGGACCACTTTACTGGATTATAAAAATAGTGTTTCTACAAAACCATTACAATAAAATCGAATTTCTTACAAATTATAAGTGGGTATTTGTTCACCAGTTCTGAAAGCCGCAATTGGCAAGACAATTATATATGAGCTACAAATATACTAAACAATACATAATTTGACATTTAAGTGGCAAAATGGCTCGACCGTATTACAATTAAAATATATCTTCTATATAGTAATCACATACAATCCACATTAGATGATAAATATACAACATTTTTACGATACTATGTAGTAAATTAATTTTCACTTGAGTCATTTCAAACACAGCCCTGATGGCCATATCACTGGATCATTTTCTATATTACAAAGACTAACTTATAGTTAACGCAGCTTGATCTCGGGTTAGCCTTAATTGACGTCTTACGTCCCCATTTTCTTGTGGCCATTTTATATGCCAGGTATCCACGCCATAAAGACTTGCCCTAAATTTTCACAAGGAACGTAGCAACTGCGCTGGCTTGGATCCGTTCGTAAAATAAATCCGTTTATAGGCAGCTCTCAGCCTCAAAATCATATCCATAAGTGTCTGGTAACACAAGGTTTTCCAATAAATTTTCGTATGTATTTCACTGATTATACAGCAGTTTTAGTCTGATGAATCAAATTATGGCGTTGATACCTGGCATATAAAATGGACACAAGCAAATGGGGAAGGTAAGACGTCAGGTAAGGCCAATTTCGGGTAAGCCTCAGCTAAAAGATAATTAGCGCAATAATTTATACTAGAGCTTCAAAGCTAGTGTTACAGAAAAAGAAAACAAAGTGGTTAATATCTGGTTTAAAATCTCACTGAGATTCTCAATATTGGATGTGATGTTGAAGCGTGATTAAATAAGATAATTGACTGTGATAATAGGTGATATCACTAACAGCAAGCTACATTTTGATTAACCTTATTTGGTCAAAATACGATGTTCGAATACATGTGTTTATGTAAAGTTTAGATTAGTGAGATGTCTATATGCTGATTGTAGAAAGCCTTGATATCCCTTTGTGGAATTATCTTTACTTAAGCAGTTATCAAAAGTTGGCAAGTTATAACCTCCATACAGTTTCATGTTGCTCTGAAATGATAAGTAATACTGTCATTACTTTTCTCTCTATTACAACTGTGTAAACACGTCATCGGGAAAACCGTATGCAGCCTATACATATAAACTATCCAAACACGACAAAGAAAGGACGCCTTTAATAAATGTATGGTTGAAGCCAGTTTGATAGTGTCCTGCAGTCGATTTTTTCCCCAGACGTCATGTCATTTCTAGATGAAGGACGTTTCCGGTAAGGCTTTGTCTGAAACGATTCCCCTCACGGTACCATCGCGAGCATATACGACCATATAACACCATAGGAACTCGAGACGATTTGAGTAAATCATCCTGCTAGGTAGCGTATAACAGCAAAATGTTAGGTGGGACTTTATTATTGTTGTTGTTGTTTTCAGTGTACAATCTCTGCACAATACACATATAGTGATTTATATACAAATATGAATTGAATATGAAACTATAAACATGTGTACGTGCTATATCCACTTTTCACATAGAATATGGACAGGTACATGTCTATAAGATACATATGATTGAAGCTACCTCCTTAACTTTTTTCTAAATAAAAACATTTACAATCATCTATCATTTTGTCACTGTTTTTTTCTATAAGTCACAAAACTCCGTGCATAGGTTAAAATCCTTCCTATAGCGATTTGAGTTTCTCAATAAAATAGTAGAATCCAATAATGAGTTCATTTCTATATATATTCCACGGCTTTTGTTTAGAAGAAGATATAGTTTTGACATTGAGCCTCAACAAAATGAATTATTTACTTCAAACGTCTGCTGTTAAGAAACCGTAGACGAGTTTAATTATCACACTATTCTTTTACTGGGTATGGGTCACCAAGATTTTGTGGAACCTATGGTGGCCAGTATTCGCCATATTCCATCCTTGATTATCACGAAGCACCAGCAAGGCAAGACATCATTGGCGGGCAAAACATGAATATCGTCTTCCCTTTCCAACTGGGAAGGAAATACAGAGGCGCTATCCCATTGAATCCTTAGCCTTAGGAAACATGGTGAACACAGACACTATTATACAACTGAGATATATGAAGAAGAAAATGCGATCGAGAACAAGAGCTACAACTTTCCACTCTTTGCCTATATAGTCTTTTGATTCTCTCTCCGTAATCCTATTAGCCATTGCGACTACATAGCGCCTGATGTCCCTCACTTCCATCCCCAGGTTTTCAATAGCTTTCATCTGAGACCCAGAAAAAGAGGTTTGCTCGGAATCAATGCCGTGGACTACGGGACCATTTGACATTAGTCTCCATTTGTCGTCCTTCGGTGCTTCAAAGTCTTTCCCGACTTGCTCGTAAACAAATGGAGGGTATTTTGATTTGTCTTTTGAGCCATTTTCTTGGTTGACCGGTTTGTCTGCCGTCGTACTCACATGCTTCACTTGGCTATGCATACATAAAATTCGAGCCATCACGTTGATCATTACCTAATTAAAAGAGAACAGACCGGAAATAAATAATGACATTTGTACACATATGCATGTACAACATATAAATATAAAATCAAATTTCCAGATATATAGTATATAATGAGGGCAATTTGTTACACATGGTTGTTTAATTCTATAAAGGGATCGCCGGTGGCTTTCCCAGAATTATTTTGGAGTAACAAAACGCAAGCAATGCAAAGGTACAGAATATTTACTATATAGGTTATATAGTACACATTTCTGGTACAGAGCCCGATTTTACGAAGCAAATTCTAACTTAAGTGAAAATCTATAGTCAGGAATTCAATATTGTATTGAGCCTAAATGGTATTTGTTTCCTATTGGCTATTAAGTTAGTGTTATTATGGTATTAATCCCAAAATACATAGTGTCTGATTTTCACTAAAGTAAAAAATCGTTTTGTGAAATCGGCCCCAGATATACATTATAAAATTAACAAGTTTAGTTTTTATTAAGAAGTGAATTGAGCGGAAAGTTAAAAGCTCCTTGGACCAGTTCGTATGCATCTTACTGCTGACCCCCGTCAATGAACTGTACACGATCAAGGGTCCATCTTGCCCACAAGTACTATTTAGTGCTTTTTAGATCTCTAGAGGTGACTTTTACGATGTATCTCCATCCATCAACACATCATTTATACCAATCACAAAATAAACACCAGAGGTATGGTCATTTTTATACACTCCATCGCCTACCTACCGATGCCAATATATATGTAATTTTGTTAAAAAAGAACCAACAACAAAATCATTTTTACCTTTTTAACAAAGAGAGGAACACGTGACCTGTTTCCATGGAAATATAAATTGACCACGACAACAGAGAGAAAGGTAGACAGTGTTATCATGATCATGTTAAGGCAGTAATAGGCACCTACAATGGAAATCATATACATAATAAGTTTATTTAATATAAATATACGGCAGAGTTCTCATTGCAAACAGCATATTAATACTATATCCTAATGTTCATTATGATTTGTTTATTTTAAATAGTTAATTCTAAATTGATTATTCTTAATTGTTTTATCTCTGAGTTCATGTTATTTGACTTAAATAGCCAAAGTGCCATTAGGACATTCAAACCGCTTGGTGTTTAAGCTGTGAACTTGTAAGGCGTTGGCTGATTCTGGGACGTTAGCGTGGCGAGTTAAACACACACCACAGCAAGTTATTATTTGTACATCCAAGGTCAAGATGTACATGTGTATGGAACGGCTTTTTAACAATAAGTGTTTTTTTGAGAAGATAGTTCCCTGACTTGATGGCAATACTTAATCCGTCAGGACTTAGTCGACCAGGAATCAAAGCGAGTCTTGTGTGTTTGTCGTCTTTAAAATCAAGAATAAGAAATAACACTCAAACGTGAAATAGGATTTACATCCGACCTTGCGCCAAATGAAAAATAACCAAAATAAATGCTCTATCGATCAATCATGACTATTGTCTATATTTCACATCTGAAGTAGTTTGAATTGCTTGAATCCGCTGACGGTAAAATTACAATACTGGATGAGTACAGAACGATGCATATATACAGGCCTATATTATTTAACAAATATGTAGGTTTTGGATCAGATTTCCCATGGGAGACATTCGGTCTGGTACGTAAAAATCAAGCACGATTTGATGGCTTACTGCTGTGGATGTGATTATAATTTTAGTCCAGGCTGAGTTGAGGAGTTATTACCAGGGCTATATGACTGTCAGGTGAATTAAGTCTATCCTATATCTTTTATAAACCATGCCAAAACGTCACATGACAACTGGAGAGACAGCCGTGAGGCTTAGTGTGAGCTTGTCTGAGAAGATTGAAGATTTTGGTTATTAAAGGAAGAATTGATGGATTCATGTAATAAAGTTCACTACTACAACACACCATATCTATAGAAAAAACTCAAGAAGAACGATAAAACTACGCCTCAATTTGCAAGCGGAATTCATCTCGATATTCATTTTTTATACGTCTATCTTATCATCATAAAATACAAATCCTTTCGCAGAAAGTATATTTGTAACTCATATCTAAAGAACTCAAAATAAAAAGAGAAAAATAATTGAAAGAAAGAAAATTGGGATTATACTGTATAAATAAACTTGCCTATTGCCATAACATTTAGATAAAGGGGCGCCAGTTCAAACAAATATATTTGACTAGACGGAAGGCGGTACATGCATAGGTTACTTAATTCCTGGTATAAACTATAACGGATAAATCAGAACGGGTGGCCCAGTCAAAGTATTGACTGGGCCATGGATTTTTTTACACTTTTGGGACAGATAATGAAATAACCGCCCCGCGTCAAGAATATTGTCTTATTTTTCCAACGGTCATCCATGCACTAATATTGCAGATACCACTGATTCTTAACGTTTTACTTAAGGTTATTTCGCTCAAAAATGAAGATGAACCAGCCACTATTTGAAGGAAACCAACTAAGGTGTCAATTATAACAAACTACAACAAGACAAGACAACTCAGATGACAAGACAAACGGATTGATTTCGTGTTGCCCTTTAGCAGCACATAACATACATCATCACCACTATTGGGCGCTTCCAGAATATCACAACAGGGCTTAGGTCAGCATAGGTAGTATGCATGGAGCATCAGCTTGAACAAAGACTTGAGGACGAATTCGGTCATCATAGATACCTGACTTACAGAGATTACACACACACACACACACACACCCCAGCTGTACA
>JAQQZZ010126372.1:0-14129 GCA_030265115.1 Mopalia vespertina
ATAAACTCCTGTCAGTCATTATACGTAAATTCATCTGTCAAATTTAAATATGTAAACATTGAAATCGCCAATATAACATCTCAAAATAATTTTTATTACAATATTAAGAGCTGAATTTTACAAGTGACATGCGGGTGGTTATATGGGAACTTCCTGTTGGCCTGGTGCTCTAAGAGTTACGGGGCAACACGAAGCCGATAGGTTTGTGCGGTCATCGTATTTACATCTGGCAATTGTTCTATAGGCTATGTGTTTGTTGCCAGTGGTTTCGAGGACTGTAGGCTATCATCAATAAATAACCTTAAGTACGTCGTAAAATCTCAATCTGATAAACAAATAAACAACACTCACGCCGTTGTATCAGAACGGGACCTCAACACTCTTGATGTATAGCTATGTATTTTTGGGGCGATCATCCAACAAAGCAGGTAAGAAGTCTTTTGAAATATTGTAGGCTGAAAATGAACTGGCATTGAAAACGCAATGTACCTCTGTATGCTGCCATGTGTGATTATTGCGCCCGGTATGGGATGTGTTTCTTGTTCTTTATTTTCATATCTGGACATGCACCTACTTGGTTAAACTTCTCCTTGTTGAAGTTTTCTGTAACAATACCGAAATCTGATGTATAACAACTTCATTTAAACCAACGATATAAGTGTCGTTAGTTTCGAATGATTAATGTGTCTAAGATGTACTGTTTGAATTTAGTGTAGACACACGTATTTTGATATCCGAAACACGATTGATACAACCGAGGGACAGTAACGGATACTACGCGCTATTCCATAGCCGTATATTGGCCGAGAAGCTGCTTCAATCTGGAAAACACAACACAGGCCAGTCAATACATGTCCAGTCGTTTGTAACATCAGGCTGTGTATTATTTATAATCTGATGAATTAGCCAATATGTGGCTGAGAGTCACATCGAGGACAGCCAAAGGACAGTGCACCGATAACAAAACCCACAGTTATGTAAGCTTTAGTCCTTGCAATAGGATTGATTATCTCCTGCTATTATATCTCCTGAATTATATCACAAAGTTAGATATTCCCAGACTATATCGTTTAGAGGATTCCTTATAGAAGGTAATCGAATATAAATGTATCGATTTGATGATAGCTATTTGTCTAAGACTTCCACCTGGTCACCCGACACAAACTGTTAACGGATTCTGGGCCGACAACCAGAATGAACGCTTGCGCCTAGATGTGCAAGGAGACGGTTTAAGATCAAGCCTGGTAACTCAATAAATCGTTTCATTTCGGACGATTTCATTACGACTCTCCTTACATCTGATTCATTTCACATAATCCGATAAAAGCTGTTTCCACGCTTGAGTTCATTAGACAAAGATCAGACAGACGTAAAATCAGACAGATAGCGTGCTTCCGAGACAATATATTGACTTTCGGATCGAATATTAAGACTAAAATGATTTTTAATTACTTGATATTAAAATCTTACACCCTTATTCAACAATAATATTTACAGGAAGAGGGGTTGTTATACGGCTTCAGTTCACTGCTGTACTAGTGCTGTGTTACATATTTACACCGTCGGCTGAGGGAGACGTATGTGACCCTGATGCCTTTAGAGGCGCGGGTCAGCGTGATCCCCGTCTGTATGTAATCTTCTTGTATTTCCTTTTCCGAATATCCTATTTTGTCACTTGTTGCTGAGAGAGATGTTGAAGGGGACTTCGTTTGCCCACTTGACACACACGCAGTCATACGAGTGAAACAAGTACGGCGTTAAACCACGATGAAACAAACTTGAGCGTGACGGTATGATTGCATAGCTTGTCTGTGATCTTACTTCGTTCAGTAGCAAAGTGCAAAAGATGGCATTTGCTAAGTATTAAACTTTGTGTGAAAAATGTACATTTCGACATTTTGTTTACCTCGACTAGACTTTAAGGAAAGTTGGTTTCGCTTCACATCATACATGAAAAGTAAGTCCATTACAACTGTATCGACAATGTAATTCCTTAACAGATGTTTGGTTTTTTATTATATGTACAACAATCGCCTGTCAACAATTTGTCTGTCTGTTTAATTATTAATCTCGAATCCAGTCTATTCTATATTCACTTGTCAGACGTTATTGTCTACATTTTGAACAACCATTGCTGACAAGCTCAATTCGCGGACAATGCTTGCTCATTGAAAGCGATCTGGAATCACTTTAGCCCGCCAAGAGTGAGTATTTGTATCCACGTATACCACAGCAGCGCATTAGAAAACACGCGAAAGGCAATCTACAAAAAATACGATTTTATAATAGTTGTATTTTTTGTTCGGCAAATAAATGTAAACTAAATCAAAATACCCTAAACTTAAAGTGGTAATTGTGATTTTCGAATACATCAGATTTGCTAAAAGAAAGTATTTATCTTCATGGCAGCACATTTAACTTCCCGGTATCTGATAATAACAAAACATGCTATATCAAATATTCCCATCAGGATGAAGATTCTATGTGGAAGTGCTGGTTAAATAAGGAACAAAGCAACTGTTCCAAATGGTGAGAAGTAGGTATTTTTTTGGTAGAAAACACGTATACAGCAAACCACTAAAATGAAAAATCGAAGAATAATTCAATATTGACAATCATTTGGAGATTATTAGAATTGTCTGGTACGGAGAATGTACGGTTGCCAGGTAAATGGTGTTAACTATGCGGTTAACATAGCTATACGGTTTCCTCGGATTACAGGGGGAATAATATGAACAGACAATTCAATAGGGAGACCTTCATTCCGTCTTCACAAACTCAATTTGGTTGATTTTATCAGAGATGTTGATGTTGTCTGTAGCGTCCAGTCTTACTGCTAGTGGAGATGTCTGTTCGTTCTAGGTTTATTTGACTATCGTAGGATAACTCACCAGAGGATTCAGTCACTTAGCTCATTTGACGGTTTTATCTGTTAGTCTTGTTTTTCCACAGACAAGGTTAATTCGGTGGAGGTCCCTTGAAAGTAATTCATATAGCATGAAGTCTTAATACAAAATGACGACGAACTCCACAACAATATCACAACGGGATAGAACTAAAATAATGTTTTATCCAACATTTCAAACAGACCCGGATCACGCTGACCCGTATCTCTTAAGGAGATAAGGCCACATACAGTTCCCTCAGCCGACTACACACCAAAACGCTGTAAATATCTGACATAGCATTAGTACAGCAGTGAACTGAAGACGTTTACCAGCCCTTCTTCTCATAAATATTATTGTTGAACAAATGAAAAAAAAAAACCCAATAATTACAAAAAATAATGTTAATCTTAATATTCGGTCCAAAAGCCAACATGGTGTCTCGGAAGCACGCTGTCTGCAGGACCTTACATAAACGCTTCGTCTAATGAAATCTAGTGTGGAGACATCTTTTATCGGATTTTGTGAAATGAATCGGATGTTAGGAGAGTCGTAATGCAATTGTCGGAAATCAAGCAACTTATTGAGTTACCAGGCGTCATGGTCTTGACCTTAAACCGTCTGCTTGTACATCTGAGTGCATGCTTTCAGTCTGACTGAAGGCCCAGAATCCGTTAACAGTTGGTGCTGGGTGACCAGGTAGACGACTTAGACAAATAACTATCATCAAATCGAGACATTTATATTCTATTACCTATAAGGATTCCTCTAAACGATATCGTCTGAAAACATCTAACTGTGAGATATAATTCAGTCGATAATCTGTCCTTTTGCAATCTAATAAAGGTTACATAACAGTTAACCTGTGTTTTTATCGATGCAATGTCCTTTGGTTGTGTTCTATATGACTTTCAGCCACATTTTGGCTAATTCATAACATTATCAATAATATACATCCTAATGTTTCAACCGACTGGCCATTGACTGCCTTTGTTGTGTTTTCAAGACTGAAGTGGCTGCTCTGCCAAATAACATGCAGTATCATTTACAGTCCCTCCGTTGTATCACTCGTGTTTCTAAATTCTGATATCAAAATACGTGTGTCCACACTAAATTCAATTATTCCAAATATTGAAATAAACTCAAACACATGATGATAGATCAAATTTAGTTTGAATTGCTAGGCTATCTTAAAGTGCCTATTTCAGAAACATTTTGGTCAGATTCTACATTGAAACTTGTTTATTTATCGAAAACGGTTCATCGAAGAGACTTGAAATTTGACGAATTGTATTGAGTATTTATGACAATTTGGAAATCAAAGTGATGCTACGTTCTTCTGTTTTTTTTGTTTTTTTGGGGGGTGTTTTTGGGGGCTTTTTTTTAGTTTTCTCTAGATTAATTTAAACAAAGTTATGAAAGACATACTTTGAATTTTTAGTTATTTCCTTTTGTTAGACAGACAACAAAGTCAAATAAATTTGTTCTATGCATAAGTTTAAACAAATTAGACACCCTGTTTTCAAAGGAAATGTTACTAAATAAAGTAATTTATTCGGTGGTATATAGTAATGACATTCAGAGAACAAAAGCACCACCGAAAAATGCACTGTGCTTTATTGTCTGTGGAGATAAATGTTTCAAACTTGTTATTAAAACCTTTACATACTTGACATAATGTGCATATTTGTAATCGTATACATAAAACAAATCCTTCCACAGTTCTGCATCATAGTAGGATTAGACACATTTTATTTCAGAATCAAGGTTCCATAGATAGTTAATACAGATGTACATACCAAGTTGATTCCAATCCGATTTAAACTGCCATAACGCCTTGTATAACAAGCTTTGCCACCATATGTCAAGGGCGTAGAACAGTTTAACATCACTTTTCTGGAGTGTTCTGACAAGCAAATTTTCTAACCTTTTCTTAAATTGATTAACATTTTTCCGCATAAGTTCGTAAAACGACAAAATTCCATTCACGACAAACAAAAGTCTTGCACTACAATCGTACCTGTAATGCAATAACCATCTAAATAGGTTGTTGTACATGACTCGCTCACTGCTATACACATTCTTTGTAAATGGGAACCACAAATGGGAGCAGACAATACTGGTACAGTAGGCACGAAACCGAGATTTCTTTACTGAATCAGTGCATCGCTTTTCGCAAATATTGACACTGACTGAGGGCTGTTGAATGATACACATCACATTAACACGCATCAGAAACGTATTTTTACACGATCTTTTCACTCCCTTGATAAAAGTTGAACAAACGGATTAAACAGTAACATAATATGTGTCTCAGGTCTGCAATGAAACCGGATGTGATTCTGTTGTATTGTTTCGTCTACATTTTTGCCCTACTAACACAGCAGACATGAAATACACTGCGACATAGCATTGCAGGCACAGTAATAAAATGTTCCATCTTTATCTAATCTTCCTGTTTTGACAGGAATATGTGTCGAATCGTGTACTAGACAGAGTTTGTTGAACAATTCCAGCTTTACAGTAGAACCATTTTGTCAACTTTCAAAATTTTACAAAACACACAATTGTGAACAAATAGCGATGCAGATATGACATAGATTTCAATACAAGTATTCCAAAAAGGGTTCACCACTTCTGGCTTGCTACATATGATACTACAAGAATACAAAAAGAAGAAGTGAAGGAATGCATTATTTCCTGACTTACGATTACATAGTAAAAACGAGGATAGATAAGTGATTTAGCTTTAACTCCAAGTCAAACAATTATATTTGCCAATTTTCCTCATGTAGAAAGCACGGTTATTTTAAAATGGCTAATGTTAAATATCAAGTAAATCTGTGATCGGGTATATCCAGCTCGATACATGTTTAATGAGCAGTTGGTGGAAACCTAACACGATGGGTAATATTTCTATTGAGATCCACGATATATTACAGTCCATATAACACAGATAGTATTAGCAGCTTCATGTGAATAAGGGACAAATTTCATGTAAACAAAATCTAACTTGTAGAACTACAAGGCCGTATATCTACGGCACAAAACGGATAATATATCTATCAAATATAAAATGACATGCTCAGAAAACTTATGTATCGCTGTGGAAAAACCTACTGAAAAAGGTGTCAGATATCAGTCAAACATGACCCTCTATAATTACTTCATTCAATGATGCTAATATTTCTTATTTAATAAGACTCCTATGATGTGTAGGAGTAACAGCTCTGGTATGTAAGTATTTTAGTCACAGAGAGAGGCTAGGATATATGTGGCTGAGAGTTTCTCTGGATTAAACCAAAGAAATCCACTCATTATCATGAACAAACAAACTTTATTTGATTTGACCAGTGCTGTTTCTACTTTCAATACATTTCTATTTTATTTCTAAATGATTTCGGGTGTGGATTACTTAACGGACAGAACTTCCAGATCTCATCCGGTAATTCTTCTGCTTGAGGGCACCGGACTCTGGTCGTGTTTGCCGTCAATGGAAGTGGTCTGGTCTCTTGTACAAATCGATTCCGTGCGTGTGAATAACAAAGCGTCACGATGTGTGCTTCAGTGATAATAAACTAACACATCCTTCTAACTAAAGCCACGAACAATGATTTTGTACATCATAAAAATCGATTGGTAATGTTTTATAACATAATCAGTGAAACATTTGACACGCTGTGGTGAGAACATTTTTAAAAATTGTATAAATAATTCTTTTAATTTATTGCAATTCCAGCCATTAGTAAAAAAGTATATCGTAAGTAGTTCGTATAATATGTGCCGTGTTATAATATGTATACATCCACGTAGCAGATTGTCCACTGTAATTGAAAGTAAAACAGGCATCATTTCTTGTGTTGAATTATGCTCTCTAATCGAGCTATATCTATTTGATCATTGGATCTTAAACATTAGGTATACTCCTTAAACTGCAGTCAAATTCATCCACGCAGCCATGTCTTGCTACTTTAATCACTAAACAGAAGAGCTCCACAAATACTGACCAATCAAATATCTTTCATGTCACACTAGGGGGCCTACATCACGAGACCCGTAGAGTCGACTGTTTAAACATTTGACAGTTGACACCAATGACCTATATAGGTCATTGGTTCACACATGTTATTTACCTGTAACACAGAAGAGTGTGAGTCGCGTGACGTCATGAATAGGGTTGCCACGCCCAAAATGTCAGCTACCAGTGATGGTACATGTAGGTAGGTATATACTCGTTACCCTCAAGTGATTTTATAAGATGAAGAAATGATAAGTCGATATCATATTTAAGCATGTTTAATAGTAACCTTTCAAGGAATACAGAGGTTATTGCAGCCCAGAGCATCGCTTTAAGAAATATACGTAGAAATCAGTGTCTGCAGACAGAAGTGTGCACAAAGAGCAAATTAGCCTTGATGCCTGAATATGTAGCTTGCCCTAACAAAGTGAAGGAAATGGATTCCTGAGAGAGGGGAATTTTGGCGGTGTCTGTGTTTAAATAATACCATTCATATCCAAGGCCTACCTTTCAGGTTTAGCATTTCTGTTTAGCTCACTGGTACATAAATTAAAGGAAGGGAAAGCTTTTGATAAACTCATACCATTCCTGTATCGACAAAGTGTGGCCAACAAATACAAATGGCAGCATACTCTCCTTTCATTGATGGACAATTAGTTTATAGCATATAGAATCAAGGTTTATAATAAAAAACAAATAATGTCTGACATTTTCACTGAGCGGAAACTACAACTGGTCCAAGCCTCTCTAGCTTGAGGAGGCACTATTAAATGAGTATTTAAATAGCAGTATATAGTGCTGCGAGCAGTAAATAACGTTAGTCTGTGTAATGGAGTGGGGTTACGTGGAAATAGAATTAATTCACATTTCCAAGAGCTGGCTGGTGATTGGTTAAAATTTGGCTGAAGATGGTGTTGACTGTCAATATGGCAAGCAGCTCGGGTATGACGATGTAATACAGTAGTGAATCAGTGAATGCCGATAATTCAGCTTGATAAGATGTCTCAAAGCTAATGTTAAGATTTTCCTAATAAGACGAAAACCAGCATTTTATCTATATTCAACATTATTAAAGTTGACTGTTGTTAAGCTTTTGTGTTTTAGAGAATAAAACACTGTTCATGGTAAGGTTTTATGTTGAGCTGAGGGTTTTTAGTTATTGGTTGATAATCCATGGCTTTCAGGTACCGAACATGCTATGTTAAGGTTTTTGTTCAGTTCATTTTACTGGGATGTAAGTTTTGTCTTCACAGAGATAGCAAACTATAATATTGAAAAAGCTTTGTTGAGATTAAGGTTTTATGTTCAATGGGACACATGGGATGAGTACATGTGTGTATGTAGAGGGATTTGAAACTCCACTACCCTTTGAATCATCGAACCGTGAATGTGTTTCTCGGCTAGCTCGTTCCAAACGACACGTTGACGTGTTGGTAAAAAATATGAAGTCCGCTCAGTAGGCCAAGCTAGCCCTAACTGACACTCCCTACACTGCACTTGCCTATACTGGGAAGACTCAATATGTTTGACCAACACGCCCGATGTGTCGTTTGGAACGAGCTAGCCGAGAAAAACATTCACGGTTCGATGATTCGAAGGGTAGTGGAGTTTCAAATCCCTCTACATACTCATCCCAGGTTCAATTGATTACAGTCTATTTAAATACTGGTTAGATTGAGATCTTTTGTATACATGTAGCTTAGATTACCACTAACCTGTTTACATTATACATTTTGATTTTATCTGTTAAACATAACTTGGATTTAAAATGTACCGTATTTTTTTTTCTTTTGTTTAACTAATTGTTTTTAAAGTCTTTATTTTTATTTGAATTTAAAAAAAATAAAATTCTGATTTGAGAAAACTTTTGTTTTTTATTAATTCTTTTCTTTTCGTATCAAAATAATTTCTTTTCTTTGTTAATTTTGAATTATTAAAAGATTGTTTAAAAGACTGGTGTTTATTTTTATGAAAGAACTTTTTTTTTGGAAAATTACTTAACAAGGTAAATTTACTGCACACAATTCTTTCTTTAGATGTCAGTTTAAATGAAAAATGCTTTATTCATACAAACTATTGTAACATAATTTGTGGTTTTCAGAGAATAGCCTGGAGATGAGTGGGACGAGTCAGGGGGAGATAACCGTGGAAAATGAGACGATAGAAGAAAGGCTAAATACTGAAATTGACAGGTACTATGATGAAGAAAAGGTCACTATCCCTGATGCTGATAATGTAAGTTTGACAGTGTTTGAGAACTGATGGTATAATTTTAACTCTATTACACTTGTGTGTGTCCTTTTTAGATTAATTAAGTTCTCTTTGGAATGTTTGGTGCCAAGGGTTCTATTAGCTGGAATTGTTTTAGCTATTATATTTAAAAAAAACAAAACAAAGAAACAACCAAACAAACAATTGCAATGTGCTCTCACCACACCATATATGTAGCTGAAATACCGCTGAATGTGGGGTAAAACAATAATCAATCAATCAATCTACTCTAATATCACTTAACAGGAATGCTTGTTTATGACACAGACTTGTAGGCCTAATACATTTAAATTCTTCAAGAGGACTTTCATAAACTGGTGTACACTACAGCTTGTAAAATGTTTAAATTTCGATTTATTTAAATATTGTTTTATTTCAATTGAGAGCATAGACATAAGTAATTGGGTTGGTACATGTAAGTCAAACAAATGTGAAAGATCAGGATTTTCTTCACACTTAAAAGGCAGGTGGTTGGAGGGGGCCCTGTGGTGCTTTCTAAGTTCATGGCGAAGGGTTGGGTGTGTGTGTGTCGGGGGCGGTGGGCTTCCTGTTGCTCCGGTGTTCTCAGATCTTTGCGGCAACATGAAGCCGATCTGTTGTGATGTCTTTGTATTATGTCCTGTATTTGTCCTGTCTTGTCTTTGTTTGTTGTTTGTGGTGCTGTGGGTAATTTCCTTCACCCATTGGCCTGGTACGCCGTCAAATGAATGAAATAACTCTTAATTATACCGTTAAATCCCAATCAAACAAAGAAATAATCTTAAGTTTGCAGTCACAAAATCATTAACACTATTTTGTTTTCAGCCAAAATTTAGTTTCCGTAAACTGTGGGCATTCACTGGGCCTGGTTTCTTGATGAGTATTGCCTATTTGGATCCAGGCAATATTGAGTCTGATCTGCAGTCTGGAGCAGTGGCTAACTTCAAGGTAACAAATGATAAATGTACTGCATGACCAAATATTTCTCTCGAAACATGAATAAAATAAAATCTATCAAAATAGCTGCTAGTATTATACTTGAACCTCTTTTGTGGCTGTCCAATTTTATTCTGTTTTTACCAAATCAATTTCTTGCCTGCTACTGACAGTTGCAACAAATTAAGGACACATTGTATATGGTCTATAGGATCTGCTAGAAATTAAATTCCTCAACCCATTTTACTTTCAAAGTTTCTGTGGGTTTCTTTACCTAATTTTGATCCTTGCTACTCTACTGTCCTCTATTTACTTATTTTGTCTTCAATGATAATTTATGATGTGCACACTTGTTATTAAATCTGGCTTTCTAGCAAAGTAATCCTGTTATACCAGCAAATATGTTCCAGCTAGGTTGACGTTTATTAGCTCTGATCAGAAGTCTGACATATTAAATCTGCCACATATTCATATTTAGTTCTTATATTATACAGTTATGGTCTTTGAATGTTATACTGACTGCCAGAAGTCATGTTGTCAGATCTTAGGTCCCTATTCATAAAGCTAATAAAGTATTTCTTAAAGTTAACAAAACTTAGCGAATTTTGAAACATTGTTTTAAATACATAAACACCATTTTGCTTAACTTCGTATGACCTTAAATGAAAGATTATATGTGAAATTGATAAAATATCAACTTAATTATTTTACATTTAACTTTTTTCATAATCTAATGAAAGGCTGGAATATGGCTTAATATTTCTTTACTTTAAGAAATACTTAAATAGCTTTATGAATACAGGTCCTGACGTCTTAAAATGGCTTCTGGAAGTTTGTATAATTCAGTTTAGACATACTTAAAAGGCATTAACCATTAAATTATATGACCGTAAATTAAGTTAACAAACACAGTAAAACACCAGTGAGTACAGAGCTGCAGGAGTCTCAGAGTTCAGACCGAAGCAGACACGACTCCTACGATCAAACTGATATCACAGGTTACAATGATAATCAGAGATTATACAAAAATAATATACTCATTTAGTCCTAAAATAATCAGATATTTAGACTCATTTGGATCATTAGTTGCAGAATTTTTATTGCACATAGAACTGAATTGAAAATGATATCTCAAGCCATGAATCTGTATAATTTGTCCAAATGAATCATGCTACGTGGCCTAGCGCTGACTGTTTTGTGTCTGGTATTTGGATGTTGCGCTTAACATCGAGGGTGATTGGCCTAATCTAGTGAACTGACATGCTGTGTCCTTTTAGCAACTTTAGAATTTGATATAGAATCCCATTCAAAGATTCTATCCAGTTATCGTCACTACTCTGAGTGGTCCTATTGTTGATGGTGTTGCTTTCAGTTTCTCTATTTTGTAATTCTTTTATCTTAGATGTTATGCTGCTTTCAGTCTATCCATATTTTCTTTTCTATATGTTAATTTATCTCTTTAATTTCCTTTTCCAGTTGCTATGGGTCTTGCTGTCAGCCACCATTTTGGGTCTACTGATGCAGAGATTAGCTGCTCGCCTTGGAGTTGTCACTGGACTACATTTAGCTGAAGTGTGCAACAAACGTTACCCTGTAGTACCCCGTATCATTCTCTTTATAATGGTGGAGATTGCTATCATTGGTAAACTTATTTATGTCAAGAACACTAGAGCATATGGTTGTGAGGGCGCTTTCTGTTGCCCTAGTGCCCCCTGTCGAAAGGAAGTCAATCTGTTTTTTGTGGTGGTGTAGAAATACCTCTTGTGATTGTTCTGTTTTGCCTTTGTTTGATGTCAGTGGCATTGAGGGTGCTTTCCTTCAACCTTTGAGCATGGCTGACATCATATGATCGAATAATCTGGAGATCTACTTAAAACCCCAATGAAGCAAAAAAACCAAAAACAAATCTGATAGTAGACTATACAGTTATAACTAATACCAATGGAAATATGTTGCTTAAGTTTATTCAAAAGTTATGTTGGGAGCGGTTAGAAGATAGCTACATGTAATTCCTGTTGCCCTGAAGCTCTCAGGGTTGAATGACAAGAAAAATAGGATTATGATGTCTTTGTCTGTATTGCGTCTTGTGATTGCCCTGCCGTGGTAATGTTTGTTGCTAGTGTCATCAGGCGTGTTTTACTCTACCCACTGGCCATGCAATTGCTAGCTGATATTACTACTGCATATATTGTAAAGAAGAAAGTATTCAATTCTACAGATAGAGGTCTGGTTGGTTACAAGACTGTCCGAAAATTAGAGTGTATGAATAATAAGAGATGACATGGTACATGTACTTCTTAACCTACTCTCTGATTACAGTTCTATGATGGAACGAAGCAGAGTACATGTACATTGTACATCACAGTTTATGCTTGTGTCAGTGTGGCTATTCACTGTGTGAGTACATTGCCATAGTATTTCAAAGTGAAACAGTGAAGTACGGCGCTAAACACTGATCAATCAATCACTTGTTAATCCATGTGTTTTATGTGTTATAGGATCTGACATGCAGGAAGTAATTGGAACTGCCATTGCCTTTTATTTGTTATCCAATGGAAAGTAAGTGAACTCAACTCTTCAACTATATATTTTATATAGTTTTAGAGCCTGGACCGGAATCAACCAGTGGTATAGAGCCTGAACAGGAATCAATCAGTGGTATAGATCCTGAACAGGAATCAACCAGTGGTATAGAGCCTGAACAGGAATCAATCAGTGGTATAGAGCCTGAACAGGAATCAACCAGTTCAGAGCCTGAACAGGAATTAATCAGTGGTATAGAGCCTGAACAAGAATCAATCAATGGTATAGAGCCTGAACAGGAATCAATCAATGGTATAGAGATTAAACAGGAATCAACCAGTGGTATAGAGCCTGAACAAGAATCAATCAGTGGTAAAGAGCCTATATCAATCAGTGGTATAGACCCTGAACAAGAATAAATCAGTGGTATAGACCCTGAACAAGAATCAATCAGTGGTATAGACCCTGAACAAGAATCAATCAGTGGTATAGTCCCTGAACAGGAATCAATCAGTGGTATAGAGCCTAAACAGGAATGAACCAGTGGTATAGAGCCTGAACAGGAATCAATCAGAGGTAAAGAGCCTGGACAGGAATCAACCAGTGATATAGAGCCTGGAAAGGAATGAACCAGGGGATTGGATAACAATTTACACCAAGACAACAATATGCGTAAATTAACACCAATACATCACAACAGAACAATGTGTGTAAACATCTTTGTCTTGGTTGATTCTTGTTCAGGCTCTATACCACTGGTTGATTCCTATTCAGGCTTTATACCCCTGGTTGATTCCTGTTCAGGCTCTATACCACTGATTGATTCCTGTTCAGCCTCTGTTGAATAGTTTGGGAAAACAACAGACACGAAGAATTAAGCACAGTTTATTTTATCAAATTTTATTAAGAGAGTAATATTCAAGAAATTTACAATCATCAAAACCAACAAATATGAGAAAAAATATATGATGGAAGCTTGTTGATCTTATGTTGGTTTAAAGCAGAGAAAACATGTTTGAATTTTCATAAAAATAGATCGCAGCGTATGCCAGAATATATTTTCAATATTCATTTATCAAAAGGCCTTTGTCACTATTCAGTGATAATTTAAACAGATATTTTGATAAAACCATTATAATATTGTGGAGTCCTTTATCTGTATTATTCATGGGATAGTTTTGTCTAGGTCGTCAATAAATATTAAATAATAGAACAATTTATTTAGAAAATATGGCATACTTAGGCCATCCAAAATAATATATTTGTTTCCTGTAACAAGAATATAAAAAAGTGGGTAGGTAGGCATTATTTTTATTTTTTATTTTATTATTTGAACTTATAACATAAAAAACACTTTTGTTTGAACATTCATTTTATCTGAATAATTTTTTTTTTACATGTACTTGTTATTTAGGCCTAGCTGTAGGCTACTTCACTTATTTATTGGCAGTGTATTAAATTTTTAATGAAAATACAACATAACCCATGCTTTTTGGGTGAGGAGGTTTTTCTTTTTC
>JAQQZZ010126383.1:0-14126 GCA_030265115.1 Mopalia vespertina
TTTCTTCCTGCACATATGTGTTATTTGTCTGCAATGTCGTGTAACATTTTACTGTTACTCTCTGAAATTCAATAGCTTTATACCAGCGTTATGCTCAATGACATACTGCAGTACTATGCGTTATCATTATACCAGCTTTATGCTGAATGACATATCGCGGTACTATGCGTTGTCATTACACCACGCTATATGCTCAATGACATATCACGGTACTACGCGTTATCTTTATACCAGCGTTATGCTCAATGACATACCGCAGTACTATGCGTTATCATTATACCAGCGTTATGCTCAATGACATACCGCAGTATACTATGCGTTATCATTATACCAGCTTTATGCTCAATGACATATCACGGTACTATGCGTTGTAATTACACCACGCTATATGCTCAATGACAAAGGTGATATAACCCAGTTTTCTTCCTGCACATATGTGTTATTTGTCTGCAATGTCGTGTAACATTTTACTGTTACTCTCTGAAATTCAATAGCTGCTTGTAAAATAGTCAAGCCAAGGTTAAGCTACACCGTTACATGTACTAATAGCATTTTAAAAGATTGTTTTTACCTGTTTTGTAGTTGGTATCTAAAAAGAATTTTGCCTCTTGATGCCATTGTCGTGACACTAGCTAAACAGGAAAGTTTTTGTGATTATTAGGATTTTTTGTTGATATAAATAATGTGTTGAATATTGCAATTGATTGAAAACTATTAATTTTGCTCTGTGAATGTTGGAAATATTAGCCCTCTGTGGGCATCACGCATTCTGGGTAATTCCTTTACACCAGTCACTGTTGCAACAAGTTTGGCAGTAAAACTTCACTGTATATTATAATCTCAACACATATCACGGTAATCAAGAAATTAAACGTTGCCAGTTTTTCGTGAGCTAGTTGTAAGCGAAGGCTGCTTGCATTATGATAAGCTTTGGCATCGCTATCATGTAAACGTTATTACCCTGGTGCCGGTCAAAAACACGCATCCCTCCTCATTGACTTGTGTTTCAATATAATATATAGCTGTCAATGAGTGTCTCTTTGAAAACAGAGCGATAAATCAGCACAGCGCGCAAAATCTATCCCAACTGAATAAACTTGCAGATAGATTTCAATCAATACTATCAGTTAATGACTTAGGATTTTTAGCTCTTCAAATACGACATGGACTCGGACAGTGCTGATACAGTTGGTGCTGAACAAATGTGTAAACTATTCACCGCCCCAAACAGAAAATAGCGAGTTATCAGGTGGGAGTTAATTGACATGAGGTGTGGTCAACTAAATATATCAATGGAGTGGCGTTGGTGTTTAATGATGAAACAGGTTAAGTAGCCCATGCCAGCATTTCTATCATTGTCACCCAGCCGAAGTCCATCAATTGGCAACCACCCTTACAAAACGACATGACGATTTTCTCTGTTTAAGTGTTCCATTAATATGAGAGAGTAATTGACCAGTGATTTGTTGTTAAATAAATGTAGAGAAGTGCATCGTCAATCAATTCGATTCCACGACCAGCCGCAGGTATCATATGGCTAGTTACAGCTAAGCTATCGTTCATATCCATATGAGAAGTAAAGCAGAGTTTTAATTTGTATCAATCTTAACAAACGATGAACGAATCTGGTTGACGTGTATCTCACCAAACCACCATATGCCACCAGTGCAGAAGTACTTTCTTGTTTCAAATATCATTTGGCACATTTATAATGCGTACCTCTGGACCTCTGGAACTCAGAGTGGCTATTCTGATAACCTTGTTCCAAAAGATCTTCTGAATAAATTGTTGCCATTTGAACACCAACTGTTATAAATTGTTATATTATCGCGATCACCTATATACCAATGCTAGAGGTAGATGCTCGTCGGTCTAGCACAACTTTCCTTTCAAAATGTGTAGATAGATTTTCCGCTAGTATAGTTTTTCAAACATCATATTGCCTTTCCGCGAAAATTTATCATGTATTTTTGTGAGGCCAGCTTGTGAGTGTTATGTATTTATTCCATAGTAGACATTGACTTGTACTGTAAATGAGATATGTAATCAACCTTTTAAGTGGCTATTTCGAATACCTTTATCTTTGTGACAAACTTGTGTAAGAATTACTATCAATAAAGTAATTACGTCATAGAATTCCCACGGCCATCATCAATACGAATTCTCCAGTTGCTATTTTCCTTCACAGTGCTCTTCCATTACGTGACAGAAGAGAGATTGGAGTTATTGAATATTGTCTGGTTATCTCCTGAACAATTAACCAAATGGAATCGGCACAATTACCAAACATCCATATATTTCCAAGCAAAGACTTCTGCGGCAATAATGGTTTCTGGAATCCTAATTAATTCAGGGAACCACTTTGTGTGCTCAACCTTTTCTGACTCCTCGGCAGCTATTCGCCGACGCTTGAGGGTCTTCGGGCGAATTCTCCCCCAATTTATCATCCTAACGTAAGGACAATTTGATCTCACTCTAGCCCCGCTGAAGGAACTCCACAACTGACGAATTAGACAATTTGCCCCTCTTTAAACCTAGGGAGCATCTAAGCGAGTTCGTGCTCATAATTTCACCGCGCACTTCCCAAGTTGCCGAGACAACGGTACGTTTAAACAGAAGAGTTTTCTCAGAGGTCGAAGATCAAGAAGCTGTCGAGGTTAAAGGGACCTGACAAAACTTTACAACAACACAATTTATCATTCTAGTTTAAGGTGCGTATATATTCAAATCAGAGCACATCTTGGATGAAAAATGGAAAATAAATTCCATATATTATTTCAAGAAAATTGCCTGGTCACAAAGCCAAACTCTGCAGAGGAAATTGATTGGGCGTTTAATCAAACTAAAATTCATCTCATGTCTCTGTTCAGAAGCTTATTGGATTGAATTCCAGCTCTCTAACAAATTGTTTAAATTATTGAAATATTGCTCGTCATAAGCGACATATTTTAATTAACGGTGACTAAACGACAATAGTTATTCAGAAACAGGTGTCTATAATGCTCTGATCAATTACCTAATTGATTCCAACACCCCGGCTCAATCTCACATTTTTATCTCATACATTTTATTAACACAAGACAAAAGTCATGTTTGCGCAGCTTTTAAATCGCACTCTAGAAATAATACAAATCAGATTTATTTATATCCGTGGACCATGAGACTTCTGGCGAAATTTAAAACCCGGAATTAAAAGAATCAGAAGTAGAATTTTTGTCGAATTAGCGAAAACACTTGTCTCACCATTATGACAGTAATTAACCACAGTAAAGGCTGTTCAATGAATATATGAAAGTTTAAAGACCGGAAGGCCACAACACTTATAACTTATTTTTAAGGTCAAAAGAGTTGGTATGGATAACAGAATACTACGTTTCTATCTCATTCCAGAGATCGTTTTTAGGAAGTATTCACTAAACTTAGCCGTTATCGATACAATGTATTTTCATATCATATGTACTTCTTACTTCTAAGCACGACTTAGACAATTTATAAATACTGCTTACCGAGTAATAGTGCAAGTACAAGCGGAATGCATTTGGTATATACATTGATATATGCGGGCCATTTGAGTGAAATAAACTCGATAAATAAACTGTCAACAGGATTGTTCGTCCTGCTCCTGTATTGTGTCATGTTATGTTGACCTAATTCAGTCTGTTCAAAAGTACACACAATGACAGTCTAACTGGTCTTTGACTGATTAATTACCGCCTCTAATTAACCAACTGTGTAATCTCTTGGGATGATTTTTTAATATGTTTGTCCTTAGAAGATACACATCCCAGGTTTGTCGAAATGTCATCAGCCAACGTGATGTATGGATATCATTTTGATTGACTTAAAAGTTTAATTATTGATGAAAATGTGTAAAACAAAAATTTAAAAAAAAACAACAACATCAGAAATAAATAAATAAATAAACATATAAAACATTTAATTGTGCTTACGTTGACTTGCCTTTGTAATACTGATGTATAGTTAAGTTAACAAGCTGCTTGTCTTGCACCAATATTGGTGCAACAGTAGTATGTTTGAATAATAGCCATAGTTTATAGTTACAGGAAGTTCATGTTGCTATGTGACAAAACGACTCTCCGTGTCTCATTATGGAGCGCCCTCTGGCTAAGTAGCAATGCTGTTTTTTCTTAGCACTGGAGGAAGATTATCTTTCTAAAAGTATCAACATATTAGTTGTGCTAGTGTCAAATATTGTTGGAATACACCGCCGTCATATACGGGAAAAACCCTTAGGCCCGGCGTAAACCATGCACCAATCAACCAATCAATCAATCAATCAATGTTTATGGAGCTTGTGCTGTGAATTCCGATGGTCATTTAATTTACCCTCGCTAAACCATGGTCACGATCTGTGAACATTTGATTAAATTCGACAAGCAAGTCAACTGTTCATTTATAGCGAACAACCAAGCGTTTCAGTCTCACTCTCATCCTATCTGCTTGAATATCAAACAAGAACGAATGGACATGTACGTTCAGAAATATTCTCGTTTTGAACTGTTAAGCTGTTCGACTGAACACATTTAAATCGTTGATGACAGTTGACTCATCGTTGGGATTCCGATAGATCTATAAATGTGTAAACACACCACAGCCAGTTGTAATTTTGATTAAGTGAGATAAAAGATCTCCCGAAGCATTCGAAGGATGTTATCTATCAATTCAACTGAGCCCCTGGCTTATTTAGTTTAAGGAAAAGCCATAGTTATCGATTTTACAGATAGCATACATCACAATATCTCAAGAGGTAAAATTCGAAAAAATGGCTACTGATTTAGGATTTAAACTACAGATTGCATCCAAAGTTTTCGTTATTTATTGGACATTTGTTTATCTGTAGAATACTCTCCATAGTCACCCGCGTGATGTTGTAAGCTCTGTGTGGCTCTTATAACAGAAAACAGCCTTAGTCTCAAAGGTGATGAATTTTTTTTAAATTTAGTGAGACATCAAAGTGGTTATCACATGTGGAATTGGGGAATGATATTAAACACATGATACTCTCGGCCTACTTTATGTGATTCAATCCATGTACCGGGTCTCTTTAGCCAATTGAATCCCGGCTTACTTTATGCGATTCAATCCATGTGCCGTCATACATTCCACGATTGTGACAATTATATGATAAAACTAAAATTAATTCAAAATTCTAATTACAAATAGCTAAATTCAATACTTAATTTATTTTTTTGACAAGGTGTTGGAAGATTAATGGTATTATCAAAAGAGACCCCACTATGAACTTTTGTTTTGATAAGTTTATGTTTAGTTCCAGACAAGATTGAAGTAAATAGACATTGCCCTGATATATCTGACTTCACAACAGAGCTACTAAAAGAGGATTACCACCTGGTGGTAGATCTGATATAGACTGAAATAATAGACAATCTTAAATACATATATTTCATGGCCTTCAGATTTCGGCGGACTTCTCGTAGAAACTTGCTTATTTCTCGAAAACGTAAAGAGACTTACAATTTATCATTTTAAATTAATAACACTGTGAGCTAAAAAAAAAAAAAGCGATGCCTCATTGTTGTAAAGTTCAGCTTATTTTTTCTTTTTAAATGTCTTCCGAAATTTTTTGTTATTTTATCCGATTTCCTAAGGTTGGACAGACAACGGAGTCCACTGAAATCTTTGAAATCAAAATATCTATAATAATAAAAACGTCGGCACCCGTTATAGTTAAAGGGTTAGTTTTCACAATGAGCTAATTTATTCGATGTTACAGTAATTAAATTCTGCTGAATAAATCATCAAAAATAAACTGTATTTTGCTCTGTTGGTATAAACTCAATTTATAATAAGTTTTATAGTTATAATTGGATTTTAACCAAATGTACATTTTTGCAATCCTGTACAAATATGTGAATACGTAATGTCCAGGGCCCACTTCACAAAGCCTCCTTAGGCTAAGGTGACCTTAACAGTTAAGGTGATACTTAAGAGGAACATTTAGCCCCCTTAGACCTTATGCTAAGGGAGCTTTGTGAAAGAGGCTAGTCTCATTAGTTTAGGCCTAAGGGGAAAACTTAAGTCTGTGCAAGTGGGCCCTGATCTGTATTATGCGTCCACATGGGCTTTGACAAATAACTGCTTTCCTCCAAATCAATCCATGGGTCCAGCAAGACCTTGAATGTTCAAAAGTTTTTTTAAAATCTTATTTTCATCTGGAAAAAAAAACATGTTTTAAAAACTTGCTTTCAACAATTAAAATGTTTATTTTGCTTTTGATATTTAATATATGCATAAAAGTTGATTTGAAAAAGTGAACAATATCACGCAAATGATCAGCTGGAAACTTGATGTGGCTACGTCACTACTCCGATTTTAGACACTAGCGCCCCTAGCGGTAAGATCTTAATTAGCGTGATATATATTAATTGAAACATAATTCTTTGTGATAATTTAACACAATTAGCTGTATTCAAAACCGCAAATGTCAACAACAGGCCAAAAACTTGTCCCCGTTTAAGGTTAGTTCACTCATATGACGGCATTCCACGCCAGTTGGACTATTGCTTCTAAGGTATTCTCCGTCACAGATATTAAGAACACCCAATACTAGCACAGGGTGCTTGCCATTGGACATTGCGAACTTGTAAAAGATTAAAAACAATTTAAAACACTCATATTATTAATAATGCAATGCGTTTGTTAAAAGCTTGCTTTCTGAATTCTCCAATCAGTTAAGCCAAATGCTCTACTGTTAGCATTATTCTTACCTCTAGGTTATCGGCTCATTTTTACGAGCTTAATTCGTGTAGATTCTTTTTTCCTTTTGACAGCTCATTACATTTGTGAGATTTTGGAAATCTATTTTTCACTTTGTTTAAATGTATTTGTAAGACATTCCATCACAATTTTTGTCTTTTTTTAACGTGTGCTTTTGTAAGAGGACCGATTCGGCAACACCGTTTAACAGTTGAATAATGATATCTGTCAGCGGAATAAGGCTTCTGGCTTATTTAGTGAAGGACAAAGCTGTGTCAATCGACAGTTCTCTAATACACGACTGTAAAAGTGAGAAATCTTCAGACTATAACTGCTCCCAATGATATCCCATAAAGACCTAACTGACAGCTCCAGCGACAAACAGGCGTCAGGCTGCGCAGCAGGTGTTAACACTATACAGCAGATAAATCTACAAATCTGTCGTTCACTCTAAAGAGACTGAGTGAGATTTGCGCTATAAACTGACCGTCAGTTGTGTTATCTTTGAACAGAACATGGTCATCCATTCGTGGTTGATTATTTTTGTTTTTTTATTCTCTAACAAGTTCCATCAGCCCATCTTATCTAGAAGTCGTGTTTTACTTTTAATGCTTTTAAAACTTTTGGATGTTTTTCTTAAACAGACATGTTCGTCCTTCGTCGTGGCTATTTACAATATTCACTGCTTCACTTGTTTCACTACAACTCAAGCAGTCCACGATTGACATCAGTTTGATTGGTGGAAAGGCACACGCCAATATTCATATTCAACATATCAATTTAATTGAATTTAACATATAATTTCCGTATTATGAATTAAAAGTCTAAATACATAGATGTACTGAATAACTGTTTTGGGTGTTTCGCAGCATTAGGGCTACAGTATTCTGTACACAGAGGAGGCATTCGGATGACATCTGCTTGTCTTGCGTACAAAGTTATCTAGGAATTGTAGGAAGGTATTTGTATATGGTATGCACAGCAGCTGAACAAGCGTTCTAGCGTGCTACGTTATAGGATATTTGTTATTTTGTGTGTTAGAATAGAATTACATTATCTACCACGTGGTATTCAATACAAGAATAATTTATTTGAGATAGTGGCACATTTACAAATATTGACAACCTCATAGGTTTGAAGCCTTTCCCACACCAAATCCTACAAATAAATACTTTACCGGTGTTCTATGTTCAGCTCTGTGTTCCATCTATGTTTACCGGAATTAAAACTGTCATAGAAGCTGTATGTTAAATGGGTCCCGATTGTTGCTGGCCTATTATTGTAACTCTATTCTGACATTTAAACAACAGGCTGACAACTGTTGCCTTCTTTAACGTTCATCTCACATCTAAGTCTACTGTTACATATAGGTGTAATATAGCCATCCTGTGAGTGATAAAATAACATAAGAACGGCGCCAAACCCCAATCAAACCAGCAAACAAACTGAGAATGTAACTAGAGATGATTAATCTACATTTACCTCATCGGTCTGCTTGTCGTTATAAACAGATACGGTTGTTACAAAATCCACTAGACATGTTGCAGTGGTTATAATTTGTCTTGACTCTTCATATGATCAAGATTTTATAATTATCCTATATGATTTATAATTATCCTATATGATTTTACAATTATCCTATATGATTTTATAATTGTCCTATATGATTTTATAATTATCCTATATCATTTTACAATTATCCTATATGATTTTATAATTGTCCTATATGATTTTATAATTATCATTTAGGTTTTTATAATTATCGTTTAGATTTTTATAATTATCCTGTATGATTTTATAATTGTCCTATATGATTATATAATTATCCTATATGATTTTATAATTACCCTATATGATTTTATAATTATCACATATGATTTTATAATTAACCTATATGATTTTATAATTATCCTATATGATTTTATAATTACCCTATATGATTTTATAATTATCTTTTAGGTTTTTATAATTATCTTTTAGGTTTTTATAATTATCTTTTAGGTTTTTATAATTATCTTATAGGTTTTAACAATTATCCTATAGGTTTTTTTTATAATTATCCTATAGGATGTTCAAAATCGATCCTATATGTTTTTTCTGTAAGGAATTTGTCCTTTCTTATAATTTAATTTACCCCCTCAACTACCCCTCCTCCCGCCCTCAGATTTCTCACGTAGTATATTATAGTGCTGGAGGGAGTAGTCCCTGAGAGTATTAACATTATAATGAAGAAACTCGAAACTATTTCTATTCTCGACACAGAACTGTTTGTTAATTATTCGATAGTAATAACTGATTATTTCAAGTCACTTATATCGATTCCAATAAAAAAATACATATGTTCTGTGGGCAAGACAAACATACGCAACCGTCACCTCTGTCTTACTTAAAATCGACATGATTTGTTTTCTATTGTCCCTTGTATTATTTTGTATTCGTTCTTGAAAAAGTACGATGCTATTCAGTGGCCCAGCTGTGTAGACGACACAAAGAGGCTGTGTATATTTATCCAACTGATGATCACTTAATCTCTACAAGCACTACTTATACATATTCCTTTTTCACTAATGTAACGATTTTGTCTCCTCGTACTAAGGTGAATGTAGTGCGAGTACATGTATACATGACGAGTGTGTGTAACCGGATTATATTGCCATTGTTATATTCCAATCGCAACTGTGATAAACAAAGTACCAAGATTATGTACACATATCTCATATCCCTGAAAAAGCTTATCGGTAACTAACAACAATATCTGATCTTCTTTCGGAAGTATGAAGACTTTTAGTAAGCCGTAGATGAGACATTTTAATAAGAGGATCGCCTGCAAATAAATTCTCAGAGAAAAATTATCGATATATATATAATGTAGTAACACATGGTGTGCTGTTTGAACAGTAAAAGAACACCCGATCAATCGGGTGTATTGCCGATATTAGAATCACTTTTAAGATAAGGAAACAAACTCTAGCCTACTGAACGTGTATCACTGTCTCCAGGAGTTCCAGGCCTACGGCCGTGTCCGAGTGGTTAGTGAGTACGCTTAATCATCCTACTTTGATGTACCGTTCACGGAATCGTGTCCGTTTGTGGCCCATCAGGTAAATCAGTTAGTCACACGATGTGGCTCCGGTTATGGGGAGGGTGGGTTTTTTACGAGGTGGTTGCCCGGTTTTCCACCGTAATTTGGGAAGAAACAGTATGTAGTGGATAATCCGTCGTGAGGGTTGAGGATAACTTTCAGACGGTGGACTCTCCTCTGATATTCTGTGACGAAGACCAGACCCTGGGGAAAAACGTAAAATTCAACCAACAGTGCACTAAATACATGCATATAAAGCGAACTCATCTACTTGGGGTTTTTTAATGGGCTGTGGGATTTATCAATGAGAGGATTGCTGTCTTTATCCAATCTCTCTTGTAATTAGACCATACGCACAGACAGTCAACGAGCGACAAAAACATACCATAATGTCCATGCAGACGTGACATTTGTTAATTTTTCTTTACGACATCACGATTGTGTGCACAACGCAGAGGAGATGCGGCAGGGAGAGGGGGGTACTGACGTCGTATTATCCCAACATCAACTGTCGACTGTCCGTATCTTTTGTGTGCTTGTGTCGCAGACACATTTAAACGGTATGAGCACAATGCCAAGGTCGTAAATCTTCAATGTTTTCGATATATTTAAAATAATTCATCGCGTTTGTATTCTATGTATATTAATACACAGGATACAAATATGTGTGTGACCACCATCCCCAAGTGAAGGTTCATTCCAATGACTTACATGTCGTTGTAATACATTTGTGAGTTCCGTGTTCTTATTTATTTACTCCTCACTACATGTGATACCTCGTGTGATACTTAGAAACATTTTCACTCGTAACCGAAGTAGTATTCGTAGTGTACGCGTATGTTGCGATCTTAGCCCCTACCGTGTTCTAGAAGATGGAAAGATTCGCGGTTGTTTAATTTGAGCTCTGTTGTTCATGCTTTATTTCACTTCAGAGCTAGTATCGAGTCATTGGTTGTGTCCAATGGTCCCTAACATGTACTTGCAAGACGGCGATGATCCCGTACAGTAAATATAAGCATACTAACCGTCCCCTAAACGTGACGTGCTCAGGACATAGACCTGTTGCCGCGAGGCCCTAGGATCTATCTATCTAGTTCGCTTTGATAAACTTCCAGGCAGGCCGATGAATTCATAATAGGCACCAACACGTTCATTGTAAAGGGTTTGTTCCATTATTAGTTAGTGCCTTTTAGACTAATAATGCTGCTATTATAGAATGATATATGTTTATTCAATGGCGGACATCAAAACCTATGGTGTCTGAAGTGAAGGGTGTAAAATTAAACACACGATGGAAATTTACATAATTTAAGGAAACCCTTCATATGTTTATCTTAATAGATATTACTGCCGTATATTGTTTTACCTCGTGGCATCCCTAAGCTTCCTATTTCAGTTGTTACTTCATTAAAATTTGGCGCAATCCATTTTTTATTATTGTTTCATCACTTAGCTTATCTTTTATTGATATCATTTCTAAAAGAATCTAGGCTGAACACATTGGTTAAACACATTTAAGATGGCTTTACAAAGAGCTATCTGATAGCGAATAGCGGCTGATGGCGTGTTGGTCGAGAGACCTGTTGCCATTAAGATGTTTCTGATAGACCCATTTCCCGTTGTCTTTAACTCCTCTGCACGTCACCTTTATGGCTTTTTATCGTGTGCTAGTATTCTTTACCTGTCAGACGCTGAGTGGCTTCCGTAACCCATTAAACAGAGCTGTTAATATAGGTCACATGATTTAAACACTTCCAGAACAATTGTTAGCTTCTATTCTTTAGTTTAAATTTTACGGTTCTTCAGTTATATGATGTGCTTGTTTGTCATTTCATAATATGTCAACGGATCCAGGATTATGATAAAAGAAACCGCATACAAAGTGAAAGACTGAACTCCCATAGGTAACTTTTACCAATACTACATACCGATGTGTTGAGATGTACCCCACGCCTAATTCCATCTTAGGAAGCGCATTACTTATAACCAATGGTATGCCTTGCCTGCCATAATTTGGCGATTTACTTCATTACCTTGGGTTTATGGTTTCAACTGTTTATACCTCCCAAGTAAATCTTCATATATTTATCAATGAATTCCTTTCAAACTACTGCAATTGGCCTCAAGAAAGAGAGAGTTGTCAATTTATTAAATTAATAATATTAAATTTTATAGCTGTTTGCGAAATAGTAGTATAAATTCTCGTTTCTCCACCGGGAATAGAGACTATTGGCTGACTGGACCAACACTACTTGAGCTACCACAATTATGTTACGGTTCATGGCTAGTGGAACATACAGTTGCACAATAATGTTCCTGAATTAGTGTCTAATGAGCGCAATGAAGTAATAACTAAATACAAATGCGTTTGTGTAATCATCTGCTGGAAAATTTACTCTATTGAATTGGTTCCGTACTGAATGCTATGGTGGCTAAATAGTGTCAGTGTTGCAACTAGTCGAGCAGAGTAGAGAGAAACAAAGGGCTGGAGAGGGAGGGCTCGTCGATAAGTGCTCTCAGAAAGGACGTCTCTGCCACAGCTAACATTATCGAATTCATCCGACTGAAAGGTGAGATTAAAGATATCAAACAAACTGATTCGGAAAGTGCTGCAATCAATATTGTGGACGGTCGCATGATGATTGTAGCAGTATAAGTGTGCTTTATCTTCGGTAGGAATAGAAGCGTTATAACACTGGCGGAAAGATCACCTCGGCCAGAACCTCGTTATGTGCTGTACAGCGGTTAAGTCTTCCGCGAACTTGTGCATGTGAGTAAACATCGCGTCTTTATGAAATCTTTGGACTCACGCCATTCGAGAACAAAAGGAAGCGGCAAGGCAAATGTCAAGTATAAATAATTGATTATATCGGTTGTTCAGTGAAGATGCAGCTCGGGAGACAAGATGATGGTGCGTTTGTGTGGAATCAATATTATAAAGAATAGGACTTTTAGTGCATAATTCAAAATCAAAGACCAAGCCTGAGAGCACAAAGTAATAAGATATCGCTATTTCTCAGTCCGATTTAATGTATTTCCTGACCCATAAAAATTTGAAGTGCAAATTGTATCTGCTTTAAAAACAGTCCATTTTATTTAAATCTACTTACGCAGAATTTTTGTGCCGACTATGTAACCAAAGAATTTTATATTTTAATCTAACAACTTAAGTCCCTGCTACATCCTGTTGTTTTTTTGTTTTCTCTTATTCTTCTTTAAAAATAATTTTAAGGCAGATTTGTATTCGAAACTAGTGTTGTTCAAATAGTATACGTGATTGAAAAGGGTAAAGAAAGAACTGAAAACTGATGTCATTACGTAGATTCCGCATTAGACAATGTTTGTAATATTATCGAAGCCACATCTGTTGATACGTGATACAAATTGCCATACCGCTAATAAGCCTACTTTTCTGGACGTTTTTCTTTATGTTATCACGTCTGCGTCTCGATTACGTGACAAGAGAAAATATTTGGCATAAAGAGATTTTTACCGCAACATATAGTTGTTAGCCAGTGCTTTTAACAGCCTAATGTAATGTGATTATTATGTGTCGTTTAATTAAATATATTACAAATCTGATTGATCGTTGCATCTGATTTTTCTGTTCGGATCAAAACTGAAACCCTTCATTAAGAATTCGTCACGTAAAGAGTCCTTTGATATGATCACAAAACTTGACCATATCATTCGTTTGTTTCTTTGTTTGGTGTTACAATTGTAGCACCTAAGTAGTGTATTCTTATGAATTTGTTAACTTCTAAGCGTTTATTCAAGCACCATATGTTCTCCTCTTCCCTTAATTCATTTTAAAATTTATTAATACTTTGTTATCTTTGATTATTCAGTATATTTTGAAATTCCTGGTAAAACCATTATTTACATATTCACTCTGGAAACCTATACTGAGATAAATGCAAGCTTTGTGTGTGAATCTGACGTATTGCGAAACATAATTCCATTCCTCATTAACTTACACCAATAAACACCGAGTTCTGGCGTCTGACGTTAATAACTGTCTGTTCTTGTTACACACACTTACTTATGTACTAGTTAAAGCTAGTAAAGATTAACACACGGTGTCGCTGACCGACAGTAAGTCCACATTCCTCTGATATTAAGTAAGCCCATTCATGTTTACCTACAAACGCACTCCCGGGAGGCTGAATACTGGTATAAAAGTAGACCGATCATACTGTTCCTTCAACACCGGAACAACAACAGTAGTATAAGGAGTAGCGGTTCTGGACCACTTTTTCCTGGAGTCCTCCCCGCCCCCTGGGCAGCTCCCAGTGGTAGTTCCGGT
>JAQQZZ010126393.1:0-14126 GCA_030265115.1 Mopalia vespertina
AAACCGGATTTTTTAAAACCGCATGTCAGCTGAAAACATGCTAAACGTATGTGTTACTCAAAGAGCTATTTTGATATAACAGATTAACATTACGCTTGGGTGACCAAGCTTGTGTTTACGACGTGTTGTTAGAAATGCCTTCCAATGCATCCATAATCAAACGGAGACACTGGTGACCGACATTGTTTTCGAACAATGACGTCAGTCCCGCCTGTTAAATTAACTAATTAACGGCTATGCAAGTGCAATACAGATGTTTGTCTTTGCAAATATGCAATAAAAATAATACATTTAGGTCGAAAACAGTTTTCTTTCCCTTTAAGCCACTACAGGAGTCGATGATGATGGATTATTGAACGCAACGTTAAGTCGAAGTAAATTCAAGGTCTATCTTTCGTCGGAGTTTTTACTATACTTTATAATGTTATACCCCTAAGAGGTAGTCCTAATTTCATTGTACATATTTGTACAATGTCGCATTTTTCGTTAGAAGGAATCCTATATAACGTATGTCCGTCATCAAGTTATACCTTGCTAGATTTGATTTTATCCTTAAATGCTGGAGCCACGTCAAAGAGCTAAACTTTCTTCCTGGAATCACACATTGGTGGTAGGCGAAACTTGTCGAAAATACCAGAAGCTTAAGCAACGAAGGCAACACATGCGGTATGAGAAAGACACTGTTTGATTTATTAAGCTCGCCGACACTAGCAACACTTGGAAGAGATATAATAGATTGCCCCGCCATTATTATAGCTAATAGATATAGAACAACTGCGTATTTAAGGATTGATATAAATCAACCCAGGCAGCATACAGTGCGGGTTATATGTGTCATACAGTCTCGTCTAGCTTGTGGAGTAGTGTCAACATTCTCTAAGTCAAAGGTATCGATCAACATTCGACAACTACAAGTAAACGTCATCGTGCCAAGCGCCTCTTGAGTCCATCTGTTAGGCCTGCGACTCATTCCACAAAGCCCTGCAAATAGACAAAATATAGTGTATAATAACAAAAGAAAAGCAATCAGAGATCGCTAAACAATATGCCCCCCACCCCCGCAGTTCACCCAAGACAAACATAACTACATGCAGTGCATCAAAAATTAACCTAATAAGGGAAACTCCACTGTGTGTTCAGTCTGAACAAACCATGTGTTCAGTCTGAACAAACCATGTGTTCAACCTAAACACAATGTGTGCTCATATCATTAGATTCATTTTGTTCATGCTACAATACAAGCCGTTGCAGAGGCAGACCACATGATATTTCTTTTGCCTAAACCATACAATCTATTTAATGTGGGTGATGTCAATGTGTGCTCAGCCGGAATAGACTAGTAGCTGCGTGCTCAAATCATTAGGTTAGTTGTTTTGATGTACTGTACACTTTTATTCTACGTTGCACATATGCGTATACAGAAGAATGCAATATGCAAGTTTAAAAAATCTAAGTGAAAAAGTAGCCGTCAGATAGGACCGGGACATGGCTAATTTTCATAATTTATGGGGAAATTTACATAATTCCGTAACCTTTTTTTCTACGTTTACGTACGAATACAGGGACAGTTAAAGTAAAACCTAGGGGGGGGGGGGAAATAACAAGGCGAGGGAAGAATATAGTGTAATGTAACAAGGCGACGAAATGAAATGCGTTGGGGAAATTTAGATTGTGAACGATCAACATACAGAAGTAGGAACAATTGAGATATACGTTGTTTATTGTGCCGATATCATTCATCCGATCGCAAGTTGACTCATTTTGTTAATGATTTCCTTTTCTTAGACAGTATATAGACCATAATTCTATTTAAAAGCAGACAAATAAAAGTAAAACCTGATACGATAATTCTTACACAAAAAATACACATGACGTATTATTTAAATTTCTGTATCTCGTGGCGATACTAATTAACAGTTGTATGGGGATCGCAAAGTGTTACTTGTGAATTATATTACTTTTAATTCCCAAAATAGACTCACATAGACTCTGCTTAATGAAAATGAATAAGGATATACTTACTATCACTCCAGACCTCATCATAGAAGCCGTTTTCAAACATCTGGTTAATGAAAGCACTAGGTCCAGTCCCTCCCAGGCCAGCTGGCATAGACGGGGGTAACCTTTGGACCGGGATATTTGCTGGAAGGGCTACCGGTGCTGGTGCTGGAACTGCTGCTGGCATTCGAGCTGGGATTGGTGCTGGAGCTGGACGAGCTACGGGCACTGGCATAGGTGCTGGGGCTGCTACCGGCGGAGCTACTGCTGCTGCTGGGGGTGCCGGTGCAGCGCTCGCTCCTGCGACACTTACACGAATGGTTTCAGCCGGGGCAACAGGAAGACCACCCTTCCACTGGGCTTTTATCATTGGGAAGAATGCAATAGTAGCTATAGCCAAACACAACGTTTGCCCATTCATATTGAAGTTAAGAGGAATAAGGGATCTAAAAATAAAACATATAGAAACAGTTTTCAAATTGCAGTGGAACAGTTGCAAACTAAAAAGTAGTGGTTGCAGAAAGCGAGGATTGCAAAAGTAAACGAAATGTTTCATAAAATGGTCAATATCCATATCCATTGTGACGCTACTAATAAGCCCAGGATTCTTGATCCATTTGACGTAAAATGACCGCCTGCGTCACCCTGTTGTTGACATTTCGAATCTCTCACTACGCCAGATAAATTTGTCGAAAGCCTATTAGGTCCGTTAAATAGGGTGTTCTAAGACAAAATTAGCACCACTTACTAAATATGAGGATTTTGTGCTCCGTGGCAAATTAGAACAGCTTAGGCTATATAACTCTGTGAAATATCACCCTGGTTCGAATCAATGTTTTCAATTATATTGATTCTTCTGATATATAGTCTCCTTTTTGATTTTTAGCATCGCGCAGCCTTTGTTCCTATGTCTATGTCAAGACGACGTTTTGTTAGATATCAACATAAGAACAGCAATTCAACAGGGACGAAAACAACACTATGGTGCTCCCAATAACTCCCGGAACAAGCAATGCCATTGAGCTTCTCTATAAGAACTTGTGCTCTAATACAGCCCAAACGCTGAATAGACTAACATATTTAATTCATATAACACACTTGTGCATATGCCATTGAGCTGCTCTATAAGAACTTGTGCTCTAATACAGCCCAAACGCTGAATAGACTAACATATTTAATTCATTTAACATACTTGTGCATATTTTATAAAGTACTTTTGACAGAAATCTTAAAACTACAATATGACATGCTTACCAGAAGTGTTAGTGTCCAAAAGGGAGGGAACAGGTAGACTATCACGGTGAAGTGTACGACGATTGCAATTAGCCTTGATCACACACGCTTCTCGATCGACAATTATCCTCAGGTGTCCAGCAAACGAATGAGACGTACTGACGCCCGCACCTCGTCTTAATGCCTTTCGAGCATACGTTTTTTCGGTGATACTGCAAAAAAAAAGCAGGATAGTTTATGTATTTCGTGATTGACTCTATAACGATAATATCTTCGCAATTTTTACAAACCCAGATGTAATTATAATTGTATAAATAATTAAGAATACCGGTATCGGTATTTGCAGATATCAACCGAGGATATAATGTGTAAATTACGATCTGCCAGTAAACCGCTTGTTCCCACGCTTGAGCAGTTTGGGCAGTCCAGTAGCTCTGATATTTCAATGTTCAATTATCATATAACACTCTATGCAAACCTATATATATATTAACATATGGGCAAACTGCATGCAAATCGTATTTAAAAGAATTATATATAATTAGATCGCTTCTCTAATCTATATCTGTTCAATGGTGTAAATGTAATTTTAATATGTTACTCGACCTCGTTTCCGGCTGTATACAATAAGATTAAAAAGAAAGGGTTCCGGTGTTACAACATGTATTTAAGGACAATGTCAGGATAAAACTGATTTTCATATAAAATTTTTATATTTTATTTTTTTGTCTTCATATGCAGACAAGCGTTATTGATATGTGAACTCTGAAACAGGATAACAAGTTAATTTATTAATGATGTCGGGAAAAGGGTGTAAACATAGCTTAATTTTGTACATATGATTGTGCTTTCAAGAGAGATAGCTTCTACATACAGTAGTGTCAATGCTAATTAAAAGTGATTGGTTGACAAGCGCTTTGGTGAGGAGATGATCGAGTAACGGTCTGATGACACGACATTTGCCAACATTGCTTATTATAGGTAAAGCATGACATGAAATCTATACAAAAAAGCCAAAATAAGTTCAAATCCTCATCTAAAGTCTAATGTACGACTTTTATTAAACACAACGTGTGTTTTCAGCAATTTTCTCCATTCGGTTCTCTGAAATGAGTAAGTATTGTTTGCTTATAATCATTCAGCACATCGCGGGTTCGAGGTTTGAATAGTATCTTGGCCAATTCAAATATTTCAAATAGACAGTCGAAGTCCCTGCGACTTCTAAGAATTTGTCTCAAGGTTCAAATTCACAAATATTCGGTAAATTTTGTTCGCAAATCACCGATAGGACCAGTGCTTGTTCACGCAGAAGTCTGAAACAAGTGTCGTCAAACATCAAAATATCAGTCCCGTGACTGCTACACGGGCGGAACTGTTGTAACGTGTTTTTCGCCTTGTGATAAAAATATTCTTGTTGGAGAATGAAAGCTGGAAAATTTCGCCTAGGACGGAGATTTTACTTGGCTTAACTGAGGGATCCTGTATTAAGCTTTATTGCTTCTAATAACATGTGTTCAACCAGCCAGAACATATTTAATAGCTGTTCGTCGATAATAATAACTACACCATGACAATTCAGAAGCAAGCCAGACACATTTCGTGAACGGAAATAACAGCGATCTAACCATATGTATGGTAATATGACTTATTTCTACCATTCATTCAGTTTGATTAATAGAAGGCTCAAAAGCATGGTACTTCAACTTAATCACCCGTATATGAACGTTTATATGGTCATTTCTAGATAATATTAAAAAAAGCCTTACGTAAGGGATTGTATTCATATATCGTTCGTTTCCTGCAACGGTGACAAAAAATGACCGATCTTCTTTAGCAGTATTAGAGCTGTTTAATACGTGTTAGCTGAGGTCAGTTTAATCTCTGCCGTCAGGAAGAGGAGGTCTAAGAAATGGCGAATGAAGCGGAAGCGCACAGGGACCCGTTTCACAAAGCGTTTTTCGCTAAGAACGACCTTAAGAATTAAACAAGCGCTATGACAACCATTAAGACAGACGAACGTCTCACAAATTTAACTTGGCTTGATCTTAAAGTTTGCGCAAATGCAGTGAACCTAACGACGCTCTTTAGTTTTCGAACGCCAGGAAGTTCCATAGTTACGTGTGGAACTCTTTTATAAATGAACACAGGTTTGAGACCTGTTGTTGACCATAGGTATATGAGGGAGTCACACTATAGTTTTTAAGCAGATGCCATAAAAAAGGAACCTACATTGGATTAGTTGTCGAATAGCAGACTTTTACTTCTCACTAATTGTTAATCTCCACGATGTGGCAGCCGATGCAACACGACCGAAACAAAGCTAATCCCCAAATGGCTTTTTTGATAACTAATTGACATCCGTCTCGGTCATTTACACTGCCCATAGCCCGCCACCGTCATGCATATACTTAATTCAACCCATCAACACTTTTTTAAACCGCCGACTCAAGACATCCATTCTCCTTATACGTATATAAGACTTATGTCCCCTTTCTCTAAGCAAATGAGTTAACTCCCAGAACCACTGCCATAACGTACAACCTGTGACGTGACGTATAGAGGGCCCCAATAACGCACAGCCCTTAAATATTATGTACTAGGGTTCTAACCACCCGCTCCTTGATACTGAATAACACACAATTCCTTCTTTATCAGGAGTGTGGTATCATACCCCACTAGTTATAACGCATAAATCCTTCTTTATCAGGAGTGTGGTATCATACCCCACTAGTTATAACGCATAAATCCTTCTTTATCAATAGTGGGGTATCATTTTTTCAAACTGACTCCTTACAACATATAACGTACAAAACAATTAATACTTGGTAACAACAAACCTTACTTATTATGTAATAGCAAATGTGACCCCGAACTGCTCTTTCTATACTACTGATGATGAACCAATAATATCTTTGATAATTTATTGCAACTAATGTCGACAGAACAGAGTACAGTGCAGTTTTGGTGCTTTATTTCTCTGAATGTAATTACTACAAATACAATAAATTAGTTCATTTATTAGAATAGGTCGAGCTTGATCTAGTGTTCAATTAAATCTTGAACATTGGGTCATTTTGTTAATTACAGTCAAAATCCTCCCGACCGCCATATCTTTACACTTTTATCGTAAACAAATGAACAATATTGAACAATCAAATATCTCTATCAGGACCCTGTCCTCTTTTCACACTACTCCACAAGACTTATCCCAATGTCAAGGTTATAGTACCTTTCATAGTTTATACTTGCGATTCCATTTTTTTCGTAGTTTTAATATGCGACCAAACGTGCATCAAATAGCCATTCTACCCAATGTTTTAAGCCGCACATCTACAATTCCACACAACCAAAACATATTCCTTTCGTCAATATGTTCAATCTGTTTAAAGTCGCAATACCCATTTGTTTGGCAGTAGGATGAAAGGAGAGTGTAAGTCATGTTACGGCATGAGCATGGGTGGCCACGCCCACAATGGCGACTGTCAATGGTCGTTGGGAGGTATATAATTATCATACTTAGAAGATTTTAGAAAATAAAGAAATGATTATTCCACGCCATATTTCAGTATGTAAAGTGGTAGCCTTTCAAGTGACATAGGGCTTTTTCCATCCCAGACCTCCGCTTTAACCTAATATATTTCTGGTTAATTGATATATGGAATGGTGGAGAAGCCGTTTACACGCAGAGGAGCATGAGTGATTTAGCCTCTCTCTCTCTCTCCTATAAGTAGGGAAGCGATAAATCCAATTTTAAACTTGACAATTTTTTTCTTCTTCTTATTTTCACATTACAACCATGAAAGAACTGTCAATTTCTTTCAATAAGATATTTTATTTACCACACAACACTTACAAGCCAGAATAGCGGGGATTTTATTTAAACTTATTAAAACAATGCTCTGGGGAGTTAAACTTGGCTCAAGGAAAACCATCAGACCTACCAACCTTTCTGTTTTTTAAAATTCATGCTGAAATAAATAACTGAAAAAGTACACATTGTAAAATGTTCTTATCGTTCTTTCGTCTCAAATCACCATGAAAACAAATCATGAAACGAATAGCTAGGAACAATGGTGAAAAAGATCAGAATTTTAAAACAAGAAAGGCGCAAACAAATCCCTTGAAAATCACATATACCAGTCTTTGGTATAGCCGGTAAATATATAGAATCACAAATCAGATTTGAAGCTTTATTACCTGATGTGTGTTATATGCTAGATATTCTGTCAACGTTTGTATATTTAAAAGTACTACGTAGCTGCATTCAAGCCTGTGGACGTTGGCCAACATGAAATAATATCTGTATCTATGTTTAGCTGATAAAGTATGCAAATAAAATGTCAAACGACTAATACTAATTATAAGGTTTTCATTAGGCGCGATACAGACATTATGTTAGCAGCATTATATTCTAAAATATTCATGCTATATTCGCATGTAGTTATGAATAATGACTTAATGAATGAATAAGCAAGACTAATTGAGGTTGTGATGAAATATATATGTATATGACCACTGGGAATTTATCTAGAACACGAGATGATTCGTCGATTTTAATTAATTGACTTCGTCAGTGGGATTCCATTTTAGAAATATATGACCACAGCGGCAAGATGTTTTACGTATACAGTGACGGTCATCACTTTGTTGCTCTTAGAAAACAAACAAAACATCAAAGCTCAGTCCTTGCTAATTTAATACCAAACATAAATTGGTTAACTTATTGACAAACACACGAGCCAGAAGAGAGAGAGAGAGATTACCTTATCTTACGAGATCAGAGCTTGACATACTAAGGTATTCACATCTTTGCTAAGAGTTTTATTCCGAGCTACTCTACCATTTGGTTAAAATGGGCTTACCTCCATGCCTTACGTACAGCCCGCTTGGTCATAAACCTAGTGCCATTTTGAATATCTACCTGTAGTGATATCCGCTAAAACGACGTAAATTGTGCTGTCCGTAGGAAGACAAATTACACCTGTATAAATACACCGGGACTATGCTTTGATTTTGATGTCATTCAGCTGTATATCAATCCAATTCCCTTTTTAAAGCTACCAGTCACCCAAATCAAACAATCAAACAAATTATAAAAATACTAACAAGTTTAATCATTTTTAAATTAATAAAATTAATTGGCGAACACTGCCACTGAAACAAGAATCTGGTACATCCGTCATGTAATTAGGACGCCGATTTAAGTGTTACGGTAAGTACAGCCGTTAAATTGATTGACTTTCTGGGAACTTGTAGGCCCCAATCAGATGGGACGTTACGATAAAACTCGGCTGCAGACAAATTGCGGCAATTGTAAGTTATGAATATGGCAGGTAAGTTGTTAGCGCATAAATGATTGGTCAAATATATTTGTAACAGGGGGAGTTAACTAGGACATTGATAACTTTGTTAGCCAGGGGGTAGCTGTAAGATCTGATTATAGCGGCTCGTTCCGCCTATGCTTCTTATAAAGGGTAGCTCGGAATAAAACTCTTGGTTCCCGAAGATGGGTTTTTTTGCGAACATATACATAATTCGAACCAATGACCTTCAAAATCAGCGACCAAGCAGCCATGCACCAGCAAAGGCCGGTCAACCCGCCGAATGATAGCTATATAACGACACCGAATCGAATGTATTAATTCATGCATTATTCTCCATCATGCCCAAGGAAAATCGAGTCATTTTACTTTTGTCTAATACAATAACACAGAATTCTGAAATTATGACTCATACGGTACTTCCATACGGCGCAAAACGCCCACAGTGCCAATAACACTATATTGAGAAAACAAAAAGTTACAAAAAGGCAAGAATTTTATTTAAATTTAATACAACCATATCTTCGTTTCACAGGTCACTCAAATTGATGAATAAATCTCTATTGGACACAATCTGTCTATTTTAGGTTTAGAATAGCTTGTATAGTCCACCATTAATAGTATGTCCGATTGTCACGCGAGATTTACATGGCGCTATATACACTAACGCTAACGCATATGACCAACATACAAGAACTTATTTGGCCAAGTCTGAAAGCTAACTTTCTCAACATCAGATCATTAGAACGTGGACAAGGTCAGCAGCTCTCTGTATTGTAACTGCAATGTTACGTTCTCAAGCAACAGTAGTACTGGGATATCTCCGTCATACAATCCATTCGTGCCATAAAACTGTTATCAATTGTTCTCACATCGAAAGAATCCGAGAAAGCTTTACAACCACATGTGTATGCTGGCTCCGTAATAATCTGCACCCCGAACTGAGGCGAATGGACACTTGATCCGCATGCTTCTGAAAACACAATGTGAAAAATATTTAAGTGACAAGTAAGTTATATTGGTTAATCAATATTCAGCGACTATAAAAGTAAACAACTAAAATACGACAATACTAATACCTTTGCGTTATTCGGCATAATGACAAAAACGTAGACATTGTGTTTATCGTAATAAGGTAACGCTTATATCGACATTTGCGCTAAAAACTATAACCTTTCAAGGGAGAATCTGTCCACAATATTTGAATACTTTTATTTTACTGCGCAGTTTCGCAAATGGCAAATGTTGTCGACTTACTTACGTTCTACGCAGGCCCACTATTAGTATACCTGTGTATAACATCGTTTACCATGGTATATGATAACAATCATCGTACATGTATACTATTTGCTTTACTGAGCTGTTCCAAGATAATTCAGACCTGCTTATACCCGGTGTATTCTGTACACATAATTTATGTTGATTACACCAAAAGACCATTAAAATACACACCAAAATGAATATTCTGTTCTTACACAAAAATGAAAGAAAATACTACTTAAAAAACATTTTTTTTTTTTTACATAAATTTCGTCTAGGGTAGGCAGGTCTCATAACTGTATCCTACAGTCTGTAGGGTACTGTACATCCACGTTAAACGATGGTAAAATGGACCAAAAATACCGTTGTATTTACCACTGTTATATGGGGACAGTAACGAATAAATGCCATGCATTAATCAGCCTTTTTACAAAGTTACAATCCAGTGTATGATATCAGCACCCTGAAGTTGTTGAGATGGGAGATGGAAAATCACCGTGGGATAGGAACCAACCTCAGGCGCTTAGTAGATTAAGGACACCTCAGAGCTTTCTAGAGTGATAACGACAATTCTCTATAAACTAAAATTGCGTAAAATCAAATTCCTCCGTTTTTCTATAGAGAGTCAAACCATATATCCCCAGTGTATCTTTGGTTTATTGAAGGGCTAAAATCAATGTGGGTGCTTATATCTATATTTGCTAGAAATATTCCGTACATCGTACCTGAAAAATCAGAAAAAGAAAATTAAAAAAAAAGAAACAAAAACATAAAAACAGGAAATACGTACTTTCTTGAAGCAGGTCTCCATCCATTACAAAGGGCAGGTGACTAGAATGTACTACAGGAACAAGTTGTCTTCCAGAAGGAGGCTGGGCTGCGAATCCTGGCCCGGATTGACGGTAATCTGGGTTACCATATGGACGAGCAACTGGAGGCCCCATGACTCCAGTGTTCCGAATACGAGCAACCAAACAGTTGCTAAACCATACAAACAACGTCATAACGAACAGCCGCAAAGTCCACATCATGTACCTTTTTAAAAAATAAACAGAAATAAGCTTTATTGAAAATTGGACAACATCTTGTCCAAAACATGTTCAATCGATCTTGAATGACACTAACAACGCTAATTTAAATTTGTTCATTCTAATTCACAAATCAATTTTGTCATTTAGTAGTAGCTTTAAACAACAATTTAGAGATGTTCCACAAAATAAACATCGTTTTTGTTATTCTGGAATAAATCTCTTACACCAGAAACAAGTTTGAACCATTGTGCAGAGTAAGATGTGGCGTGGAATCGAAACATATCCATTTTAGAGTAAGGACAAACAGACAGCAGTATCTGCCGACTTTGCACCTACGTAACTCAGCCAACTGGTGTTATAAAGCAAATGAAGGTGTTCGACAGAATCTGCATTGGTACTGGTGGTCTACATTTAAAACTCCACTGGCGAGTAAAATACTTAACTCCACTGACAAGTGAAATACACAACTCCCCTGGCAAGTGAAATACTCGACTCCCCTGGTAAGTAAAATACACAACTCCCCTGACAAGTAAAATACATAACTCCCCTGACAAGTGAAATACTCGACTCCCAAGGCCTCACGGCCCAGTGGTTAGCTTATTGGATGATGTAGCGTATCCAATGGACCTCGGTTATTTGTGGAAGTTTAATAAGGGGACTACGACTATCGCCGGAGGCAGGTATTGTTGCGATGTCAGACCCCTAGAAAATCGTTAATAAAACATAATGACTTTTGTTTTCTCAAAGCTTAAAGAAAAGATGCTATATTTTTCTGAAAACCGACCACCCGCAATGTATAAAGTATGCTACAGGTATTTAGCAAAGGGGCGTCACTCTGTTCTCGTAGCGTTATAACTCACCAAATTATTCTCCGCGTTTAGATCGAGCTGGGAAGCAAATCGACATGTGTTTTCTAGCTTACCAGACAGGCTTATAACAACAATAGAGTTAAATCAGTTACAAGTTTCTACATATGTCTATATGGAATATTGTGAAATCTTTTAGCTGTGACAAACTTTTATCATCTAAATAGTTTTTCCAGAAAGTTAACTATTTCATTGAACTTGAACTTTCAGCAACTTAAACAGTTTGACACGTTCTCCTTAATGTCATAAAATACAGGATATACACTCGTCAATTCAGATAATAACTTCGATATATATAAGACCCACTAGCCCAAAATAATATATTTAGTCTTCTAGTTTAAAAAAAAAGATACTCTATATTTCATTGGTGCACCGAGTCTAAATCTATTACATATAAACGAAAATGAAAACTACTTTTGCAGTATTATAGTATCGCAATACAATTGACAGTTACATTTTAATAATTCCGTTTGTAAAAAATAGTTTGTTTTTAATATGCACGCATGTATAATATGCTATACCACACGACCTGTTCCCGGATTGTGTCTACACTGTGTACGTTTACAATCAGCTTAGAAAAAAAAATCGTGTGCTGTTTCTAACCTGAATATTTGTTAGACTTTTTATAATCTTTTTATTTATCATGTTTGAATCAGATGGAGAAGATCAAAATATACACTTTACACAATCTCTGTATCAGATATATTGTTGGATGCAAATGTGTCCTTCAACTCTGTAAAACGGTTGGTGCAAGCTAATTAGTTTAACATGTATACATTCCAAAACGTGACATTTTACCTATATTAAAAAATAACATAATCACAACTAAAATGCTTTCTTTCTAGTTCTTGACAAAGTACTTATGAAGACTATTTGAGCCTTCTTTTATTCAATAGAGAATAAAAAAGTTTAAAAAATCGAATGATGATATTTTTTGTGAACAATGTAGATTAGTTTACAACGTTTCTGGTACACAGCCCTACTCTTAAGTCCACATACCCGTATCGTCGTGACAAATTTATTCCATAAACGTGTTAACTGGGATCTTGTTACAAATCATGCAATCATACGCCGTCTTGATTATCATTTTGGGACTGTTTGAAGCGGATAACGAAAAAGCGATAATACTCTCGGGTACTCTGTCTTAAAGACTAAACAATCTTTTTAATGTTCTGTGAAAAGACCACTGCATTGCCCATGCGTGGTACAGTTTACAATTTCTTTTTTCACGAATGACTTTAACCTTGGAAATGTGTTTTTTAAAAAAGAAATTGGTTTAAATAGGTTATACTTATTTATAATTATGTCTGTTTAAAGAGGTCTTCACAAGGAATTTATAGGCCAGCTTATTTAGGTGAGTAAAAAACATAACTATAATTTTGTTTCTTTGATTGCTCTTTAACGTCCAGCTCAATGATGGTATTTCCTTTATATAGCTACTTTGGATCAACAGTGTTGTGGAGAGGGGGGGGGGGGGGAAGAGTCGTTGTTGAAACCACTCAGCATCCACTTCAATCACCAGTGTACATACCTGTAGTACAAAAGGTACATCGAACGGACGGGGCACACAATACGATCCAGCCGTAGATGAAACCTAACATGTTAAAGCCACACAAGGTGGATATACACATACAATTTTTTTTAAATTGGCATAGAACGTATAGGAATCGCATCCTTAAAAGAAATGAATAAAATAAATATGTATACCTTACCTTTAAAGTTGATGGCAATATCACGTAGTTTCTTAGAAACCGAAGAGCGATTATAGTCAGTGAATGGGTTGTTCAGGTCAACGCAGCTCTGACTGCTTACGGTCATCTACGTCGTAATATTCTTCCGATCGTCTAAACAACATTGTTTATATCACGAAAAACGTGATTTCCATAAGGCTTTATCGACAGCAGCATATCGATAATGGGAGCAATGAAGATATGATCTAGAATCGTATATGCTGTTTTTTAAGGTCGACGAAGCGTGTCAAGCCCGACAGTGCGGAGATAAACTGTTATCACGAGGTTTCTGAATATTAATTAAATTAAATTAAATTATTAAGCTGCCCATCAGTGATTTAACAAGAAAGAAGCTATGATTAATGAGAACAAGCTGGGTAGCTAGCAGGTCCACCACTAGAGGCTTTTTTTTTAAATAATATCCTTATAATCCCAGTCAAATCACCTTTACCTACTTTTGTTTCAGAACTATTTTATTCTTCAAAGAGCCGAAGAGTAAAAGTGATGGTGCGATATGCAGTGTCGGCCATATTTGTTGTGAAACCTAGTGAAATACAACACACATCTATGGTATTAACAGAAAAAGCAAAGTTAGAAGTTAATATCTGAGTTTGAGTGATGGCCATTTTGGTTTGCGGAATTAAATGAAATGCAATCCCATCGGTTTCTTAACTGGAGGAAACTATT